>PVJO010001488.1:137500-167500 GCA_004026905.1 Hystrix cristata | reverse complement strand
TGTGTAAGGATGTGCATAGAATTCTGAAAGTTAGTTAATCATAAGATAATGAAGTTGCCGTCCGAATCCTGACTTTTATCTAATTTTCTCCCTGCTGGCACTGAGCTTTTTCATGACAGGCTTTTTATTACTGGCTCTCAAATTCCTGCCTTGAATTAGTATAAGGAGAACTGCTGTTGCTCTTACTCTCAGACTGATGGTGGGTAGCTCAGTGGCATTGAAAGCGAGGTGTCCTCAGGTCTTCTGTTCTGGGTCAAGCCAGGATAAAAGCGAAAATGGTAATGATGCCACTAAGAGAGGTGGCGGGAACTTCTATGTTTCATTTATTTTTAGATAACAAATTTAAGGAGCAGCTGCAGTGATGATTAAGAAATAATAATGTGTCTCTGTATGTCCTAATCTTTTTTTGTAAGGACACATTGCACTGGAGTAGGGCCCACCCTGGTGGTAACCACATTCTGAATTTCTTGTCTCCTTCAGGACCTCGTCTCCAAGTTAAGGCATGTTCTGAGGTGCTAAGGTTGGCACTTCAACTAATCCATCCATTTATTAGTCTGTATCTGTCTGTGTGTCCTATCTGTCTAGTTTTTATTTTTTATTTATTTATTTTTTATGTGCTGGGGATCGAACTCAGGCCCTTGCACTTGCTAGGCAAACTCTATAGCTACCACTTGAACTAAAACCCCAACTCCCTGTCTCGCTTTTTAAACCTATCGCTTAAAAAACTTGCAGTGTTATAAAATTGGAATTAAAAAAAATAAAATGAGTTCTTCTGAGTTTTCATTGTGATCTTGTTATCAGGTTTTTGGGTGCTTGCCTCTTGGTTTCCAGGTTCTTTTCATCTTGAACAAACAATTGCATGAAACAAAAAATGGTGACAAGTTTATCTGAAAAGTGAAGGGTAAGGGAGAAACTGTTTCTGCAGAGTGTGCCTGGGCCGAGTAAAAGAGGAAAAATTAAAAACCCAAATAAAACAAAAGTACACCCTTGGGGCACTCAGGGCAGGCTGCTGTGAGAAAAACCACGGTAGCATGCTTTCAGTGGTGTCATCTCTCTTTATTTCTTCCCCACATCCCTGGAACCGCAAGAACGCCATATATGGGGCCTTGGGAATTATTTGGCGCTTGTGTCTTGGAATCTGGTCACCCTTACTCCCCCAACCAGCTTTGCCACTCCCTGCCTTCCTGCCCATAAAAATTAGTTGCTTTTCCATTTGTAAAATAGGTTTTAATTCCTAGTTTCTAGGGTTATTTTGTGTTAGATTGACAGTTTGTTTTTCTTGCTTTAGTGTTCATTTCCCCCTAAACTAGATGCCTTTGTTTGTTTTTTGTTGTTGTTGTTGTTAATGATGCCTTTGTTTATACCTATGTATTATGCCATGACTTCATAGGGAATACGGTCTAGTAGCTCAGGCCCTTTTCCTTTGGTCCTCACCAAATGTGCTTCTCTGTGTGGATGAACCTAGCTACCCATCTCTTTGACTTCCTCCTTTTCCTGATCACTTTGCCCCACACATTCCCAGAAGCTATCTAGGCTCTAGAGTGTGTAGAACCCATTTCCTGTGTGCTCTTACTATCCTTGCCAGCAGCGCTGGAAGCTGTAGCGTTCAGCCTGAGATAACTTGTGGCCTCCAGTCCTAACCCCACCCCCAGGTTTGCCACATGATATCTGCTTTATTATTTTCATACTGCGCTAGTGGCCTTTGGAAACAAAAGGCATCATTCTATTTTTAGTATTCTGTTTTTAGTGGTATTTCCATTTGTAAAATACAATAATCCTTGACTGTTGAAAATATCAGATCCTAGAAGGATGTAGCATTCTTATGCATGATGGAAGAGGAAGTCCAACTGGTTGCTGCAGAGTTGCTTTACATGGTAACAAGGATGCCAGGAGGATCCAAAGAGAAATGGAATATTTTTGTGCAGAACATAGTGTTCTGCTTTGTGTTGTTCAGTGCTTTGAAATTTACCACACACAAAAAAGTTATTAAATATTGGTCATTATGTACATTTCTGTTACATTAGGATTAGAGACAAGTTCACCTTAGAAATAACTCCAAGAGCAGTTTTTGTTTTTGGGGGTTTTTTTTGGTGCTAGAGATCGAACTCAGTCAGGGCCTTGTGCTCGGAAGGCAAGCACTCTAACCACTGAGCTAAATCCCCAGCCCTCCAAGAATACTTTTTACAATTTGTTTTCACATTGAAAACCATTCGGGTTTGTTTCCGCCTCAAAGAGTGTGTTTATTAGTATATGTGCTGCCGAAGCGAGCACGCAGAGAGTGTGTTTATGTATAGTTAAATGAACACTGGCAGTGAGCTGACCCTTTTTTCCCTAAATGAGTAATGTCAGTAAGTTAGTAGACCATTGATTTTCTTGGTAAGAGTATCTTCGTTACCTTGTTTATGTGCTTTCTTTATACCAACAATAGCATCAGGTAACAATGTAGATGCTCCTGCTTTGCCATAGTAACAGCCCTTTGTGAACAGCGCCCATCCTGTCATGTCTCCAGTATGATTTTTCTTGCCAATTTGCATATGGCTGGCCGAAAGAACAGCCCCGAGTTTTCTAAGAGGCTGAGCATACAAGTAGTAGGTGCCTCTCTTCCTTCTTGTGGATCTTACTGGAGAATTGCGGGAAGAGGCGGCATTAAGTCTCCACCGTCCGCCGTTTCCTTGCTGCTGTGGTGCTGCTCCCTTCGCAGTGGGTCCTGTTTGCTCTGGCTCTTTTAGGAGTTTCTTTTTCTGACTGATTTGAATCAACTCGATTATGATATGCTTTGCTGTCCTTTATATTTCTCATCTCTGGCACAGGTTGAGCTTCTTAATCTGTACTGTGTCTTAGGTTCCCTTGTCTCTTCTGCAGTTTCTAGCTCCCTGTCAGTTCCATCCAGTGTATTTTTTTTTTTTTTTTTTTTTGTGCTGGGGATCAAACTCAGGGGCTTGTGCTTACTAGGCAAGTACTCTACCGCTTGAGCTGAACCCCCAGGCCCTATCCAGTGTATTCTTAATCTTTGCATGGTGCTTCTTATCAGAAATTTCTATCTGTGTCCCTTTTATACAGTACATATCTCTATTGAAAATTTTCAGTGCTTGAACCTTTCTATTCACTTTTAGTATACAATTAAGTGGCAGTAAGTACATTCACAATTGTGCAATCGTCACTATTTCTAAAGCCTTTTCTTTTTTCTTTTGGTGCTGGGGATCGAACTCAGGACCTTGTGCTTACAAGGTAAGCACTTTAACCACTGAGCTAAATCCCCAGCCCTCTAAAGCTTTTTCATCACCAAAACTCAAACACCATAGCCATTCAGCAATAACTCCCTGCAGTCAATTACCCCTGAGCCCTGCTATGCCCTTTATTGTATTTTCTATTTTTTTTAGATAAAAATGAAGTGCCATTTATTAGCTATATGTTTACATTACTAGGTTTTCCCCCAAAGGATTGAAATATAAACACCTGTGCTTTTGCTTAACCTCATGCCTATTTCAGTTGGTTTCTGTTTGTAGAGGTACAGCAGGAACAGAATTGTGAAGAAGGTGAGCAGGGTGCATTCCCTCCCACCGCAGACGTCCCTTCTGAGGTCATGTGTCATCCTGTATTTTCTATCTCTAGAAAATGTTTCTGTGTGTGTCACCTATAAAGGCATTCGATATTTGTTGTTCTGTGTCTAGCTTAGTTCACAAAGCATAATGTTTTCAAGATTCATCCATGTTGGAGCTTGTATCCCTTATTTTTGATATCCTGTGGCCTTTTGAATATAAGCAACCCAGTTATTACTGTTTTAATGTTCTTACTTTTTATGTCATGTTTGTCATTTCCCAATCAGTTTCAGGTCACCTTCTTTTTGCTCAGCACTTACATTCTCCTGCTTGTTGGCTCATATAATAATTTTTATTGGTTGTCAGACGTTGCTAGTTTACACTTTAGGGTGGTAGAGAGTTTGTATTTCTATAAATGGCCTTGAGCTGGATATGGCTGTAATCCGTTCTTGGAGGATGCAGTTGTGACTCTTGTGGTTTGGTCCTTCTGTGCCTTGCTGTTTTGTTCGGGTGAAGAACTGGGCTGCTCTGGGATTGATTTTCCTGTGTTACTGAGGCAAAGCCCTCTGGAGTACTGCTGTGGTCTGGATGTCTGACAGAACTCTTGGAGAATTTTCATGGCCATTGTAACAGTGTTTAGGGGATGAATTCTTGAGGGCTCTGCCTTCAGGGCTGGATTGATGGCTGTCATTAGGGAGCAGCGTCCTGACATACAAGGTGATCTGGACCTGACTAGCCCTGGGTGCTGGGCTTCCTGGCCTCCAGAACCACAAGCCAGACAAGCTTATTTAGTCTGTTACAGCAGCAGAAAACAGACTGTGACAAGTCCTGGCTCTCAGGTCCCCTGAATCATAAGGATCTCCTTCTGGCTAGAATGACAAGAACTGTTACCAGTCTGCTCTGGGGAGGCCTTTTTTTTTGGTGCTGGGGATTGAACTCAGGGCCTTGTTCTTGCGAGGCAGACACTCACTGAGCTAAATCGCCAGCCTGGGGGAAGCCTTTTCACACAGGTGTACTGAGAGTTCTCTCCTGAAGACATGGACCCCTGCACATCTACATCTTCCTATCTTTCTCCCTGGGCTCTAGCTCTGCTCTGCAGCCAGGTTTCCTGCTTGGTCTGCTTAGGTTCCTATATTAGTCAGTGATTTGCAAGAGAATAGATGTAATACAGGACACATACATGTATAGGATTATCTTATAATGTTCATCCAAAAAGTCAAGAGATCTGTCTGCATACTAGAGACATGAAGACTCCATCTGGGGCCCGGATCCCATGCCAAGTCCTCCAGGAGTCCAGCTGGAGGCCTAGAGCCCACAGCAGTGTCTCGTGCAAGTCGCTATCAAGGCTCTGCACCAGAAAGTACCCGGAGCCAGTGGCAGAGGCTAGAAAGTCTGTGCCAGCAGGGTGAAGAATCTGTGCCAGAAAGCTTAGATAGCTGCCCTGGAGCCAGGAGGTGACGCTGAAGACAAAGGCAAAGACCAGAGCTCCCCCAAGAGAACAGAAGTCATTCTTGGTGACAGTGAGGATCTGAGGTCCTCTGATGAAAAAACCAGCCGCCACAAAGCTTCCCCTGGGAAACCAGTAGCATCTTCCCTTGCTGCTCTGCTTTACAGATCTAGCAACAATCCTCAGGTGGGTCTTCTGTGCCCAGAACTGCGATGCCTCAGTTCAGCTGGGCATTCCCACTCAAGTGGACCATCAGTTAATCCACCACAGTTCGCTTTTTAGGAGCGGTAGCCTGGAGATGGTCTTTAGGTGTCATCTCCTGCAGTCATCTCAGGGTTGCTTGTCTCCTCCCCTCTCAGAGACGCTGTCCTTCACTGACTGACATCCAGTATCTTCAAAAGTGTTGTCGCACTTGTGTTTTTCTGGTGGTGTAGTTTTCTTTCTTTCTTTTTTTTTTAAGGTTAGAATATGGTAGGTATCTGGAAGGGAATCCCATAGACATTAAGTAAAAACCCAGACCATTATCTGACCAGAGTAAAATTTACATGAAGTAATTTTATTCTGTGCCGTAGTTTGTGTAAAGTGTTATAGCTGACTCATGACACAAAATATTTGCTATTGTTGTCCTTATGATCTCAACAAAGGGCCCTAGTGTCGGTGTCGTCTCTGTATTTCTTTTATTTTTTCATTCTTTTTTTTGGATGCTGGGGATCGAACTCAGGGCCTTGCATTTGCTAGGCAAATGCTCTATCACTGAGCTAAATCCCCAACATCTTCTTACATATTTAAATGTTGAATTATTTAAGATGCGATCTAATCCAGCTAATTACAACTGCACCATGAGACAGTGCTATTGAAAAAACCTGGTCCTAATTTTATTTAATTTAATTTATATATTTTTTTGGTGCTGAGGATTGAACTCAGAGCCTTGTTGCTTGCAAAGCAAGCACTCTAACCGCTGAGCTAAATCCCCAGTCCTGGTCCTAATTTTAAAAACTGAGAAAGTACATGTATGCATGCAGCAGTCTCTTCATGGCCCAAATGTTTGTAATCTTCTGCTTCCGCACTAGGACAGCCCTTGGGTTTGGGCTGCCTAGAATAAACACTGTTTGGCAGTGTTTGTGGTTGTGTCTGGTCACGTGAGCGGATCGGGTTTAGGGAATGTGAGCCCTGGGCTTGGCAAACAGCCTTCAGGAAGGTCCCTACTGGGAGCAGACGTGGGCCCTTCTGCACCTTCCCTCAGGGCGCGCTTGGTGCGTGCTGCCCCCATCACATGGGGAGGCTGTACCTGTGGGTGGCAGTGGCAAGGCTGAGCTGTCTGGGTCCCTGATCACTGCAGCAGCCTTACTGACCCTGAAGTGTTTGCAAGTGGACGTAAAGGCTCTGACTGGTTAGTGATTCTTCTGTCTTTTATAGCTGAACCAATTCAAACTGACAAGATACTTAAACATCATCATTTCTTTCATACTGCTGAGAAAATAAAGTGTTTAGAGATGTATAGTAAAGGGCAACTTTAAAAAATAGTTTTATAAAAGTAATACTGTTAACCCTTGCGGAGTTCCTTTTATGTATGTTTCTGGTGTTTTATGGAAGTTTTATTTCCTTTCTTTTATACAACATTCCTGCAAAATTGCGTTTTTATCTCTGTTTTACTGATACTATGGAGGTTTAGAGAAGTTATGTAATTAGATGACAGTGGTAGAGTTAACATTCCGTTTCAAGTCAGTCAAATTCAGAATCGCAGTTTTTTTCTCCCTAAGCCAGGCTTTTCCAACTCCTTTGTTTTAAATGTTTATTTCTGAGATCCTCCTGGCTGGTCAATTAATCATTTGATTTTGGAGATGTCCTACAAAGGTAGCTAAATACATGGTTTTTAGTTAATATATTGACGTCAGTTGGATGTCTTTTAGCTCACGTCATTCCTCATCCTCCTTCCTGAATCTGCAAAATTGAATCCATAAACTAGAGAAGCCGCCGCTCAGTCCTGAGGTGCATGCTGCAGAGGAGGGCTGGCCTCATGCTGGCTCTGCGCACGTGTCCTTCATCAATTAAAGGTTTTGTTTTCTGTATGATTTGCTTTAGTACTGCATGTAGGACCTCAGGAAAACAGCTTGGTTCTTTTAGTATATTGTAAGTCTCTGAACACATTGATTTCAATGCAGTTTTTAGTTTCCACTCTCTTGTGTTTTGTTTTAGCTCACTTATTTCAGAATAGCATAATGACAGTCCCAGGGCACACAGCACATTCTGGGAACCAAAGCCTGCCAAGAATTAAAGCATTTACTTCTGCCAGGCATGGTGGTGCACGCCTGTAGTCCCAGCACTTGAGAGGCTGAGGCAGGAGGATCTCCATGAGTTCAAGGCCAGCCTGAATTACATAGGGAGACCCTATCTCAAAAAAAAAATATGTATCTATATCTGTATCTTATCTATATCTATTTATGAAGAAAGGAAGCGTTTACTTCTTTTTTTGTTTTGTTTTTTTATTTGCCAAGAACATGTATCGGTACATTGTATACATAGTGATCACATTCATCATAGTTAATCTGTACCTGTATGTGATACATCTTGGTTCCCCTCCTTCTTCCCCACCTCTCCCTTCTGCTTCCCATCCCTTCCACTCCCCGTCCCTTCCCTATTTATAGTAGCTTTATTTACATTTTTCCCCTTTTTCCCTTTCTTTTTCCTTTCTTTCTTTTCTCCCTCCTCCCTTTCTAATTCTCCTCCCTATTGAATATTATCTTTCTTTTACTTAGTATCTATTATACTTTTTTGTCCTTATTTACACTTACAGTTTCTCATATCAGAGAAACAATTCGATATCTACTCATGTGTGTCTTCTTGAAGAAATTGGATTTTTATTATTTGTTATGGCCGAAGATTTTTAAAGCCTTGGTGGTCCAGAACCTGTTTTACCAGTTATCTCTTAAGTGAGATGAAAATTGCATACCTGGAAGAGAAATTCAGTAGTAGCAGAGATGCCAGAACTACAGAGAGAATAAGCCCTTGTTTATGTAACCTTTTAGCTTGTTGAGTCTTTCCTTTTCTGGAGAACAGGAAATTAAATACTGTGGAAGAATTTGCCATTCCCAGCTGCTTACATGTTCCCTGTGCTATAGAATTTTTTAATGCTACTTTTATAATATGTCTGGTATGGTTTTAGTAATTTACAAAGTATGGGTGTAAACTTAGTAAGAAAAAAGGCTTAAAACTGGTAATGTTATACACATGAATGTCATATAAAATCTGGATTTTCTTGGGCTCTGAAATGTACCCTTCTCCTCCCACCACCTCTGATATCCTGTGGATGTAGGGTCCCCCTCCCTGCCTCTTGTGCTTCAACTGCATTTCCCATTTCAGCTTCTAAGGTTTGAATGCTGAGGGTCTCAGGGTCATTGTATTGGGCAGTGTTTTTCAGGAAAGATGTCTTAGGATATTTTCTAAGTACTTCTACCCTAGTTAGCCATTAGCTATAGGTGGCTAAGTTAATTAAACTAATTAACATAAATCCAGTTCTTCACCTGCACTAGTCTTACCTCAAGAGCTCAATAGTAAGATGTGATCAGAGGCTGTATATCAGACAGCCAGATATATAGAATGGTTCGGTGTCCCTTGGGTGTCTGAAGTACTTCTAGTCAGAAAAAGGTTACTGGTAAAACTCTTGAATGTGTGTCATTTAATAATGTAGTTTTAATTTCTGGGTAATTTTTTTTTTTTAAAGTGAGGTCTTTCATTCCTGTCAAACCTGCCCAAAACCAGTCTGCTTTTTGATGAGCTTTCTCATTGTATTTTTGAGGCCTTTTATAGCCCAGTTAACAGACACATAGGACTTTGCTTTTTGTCTCATGGCTTGTCAGAAAAAAATATGATTATCTTTTTAGAAATGTATCGTAGGAGGCTGAGGCAGGAGCATCACAAGTTGGAGCCCGGCCTGTGCAACTTAGCAAGCCCTGTCTTAAACAAAACAAAACAGAGTAAAACAAAAAAGAAAAGACAAAAGTCGGGATGGGATAAGGATGTAGTTCAGTGCAAAGTTCCTGGGTTCAATCCTCAGTACTGGGAAAAAAGTTTATTATGGTCATTATTATAAGAGCAATATATGGTTATTACAGAAAGTTAGAAAATTTAAAACTTACATTAGGACCACCCAGAGATAATTACTGCTTTTTTTATGCTCGTTTTCTTTACACAGGGTGTAAAAAAAATATTTTAGTTCCATTTTTTACTACCAATTTATAGCTCTATCCTGATACATAGATTCGCATTTGATTAATTTAGGCAATCAGAACATTGATTTTTCAGAGATTTTTGTCTGTGGATGAGAATATGTATGAAATTTTAGTAAAGGAATAATTCAGCTTTTTGGACATATTCTTTGTTTTTAAGGATTATAATCTCATTTGTAATACACATTTCTCCCCTTTTTTGCAGCTCTTTACATAAGGGAATGTTTTTGAGTATGCCATTTAAAGGGATGAGTAATTTTCAAGGACATCCATATTAAGTATCATACTTGTCTGGGTTTGTCACTTGCCACAGTATGGCTGTGCTATTTGAAGAATTCCGTTAGTGGTGAATGCAGAACAGTGATTCATGAGTGCTGGGTACTGGCCACATTTAGTTATGATAGGGATTTGCAACTTTTAGAAGTTGACTTCAATATTCTGTTACAAGGAACCATTAAAAGCACAATTAATGATATGTATACTGCAGTTTGCGTTTTTTTCTAAACCTCGACTGAATTTGGTGGTGTATAAAATGCAGTTGATACAAGATTTTTGTTCTAATCCTGTGGATGTGACTTCCTTTGTATTGGAAATTGTAATTGTAGGTCCTAAAAAAGGCACTGGTAAATGTGCTTAAACCATTCATACAGTCTTTTAAGTGCACTTAACAGTACTGTTTCAGTGAGTAATAGTAACTGAAAAGACAGTAGATTCAAAGTCCGAATCTATTCCTTTATGGAAGTTATAAATAAAGCATGTATTCCATACAAAATTGGTACAAAGAAGCAGCATATCAGAAAACATTTTAGTAATGTTTTTAGTTGCTTTGGAAGACTTCAAAGAGAATATTATTGTGAAGTGCAAATTTTGTGTGTGTGTGTGTGTGTGTGTGTGTGAAGGAGACAGTCATTCAACTGTATACTTTTTCACTTTTCAGGATTCTTTGACTTGAGTAAATTATTCATTAGCCCTATTGCAGGACTTCTGAGTTATTTGTAATCACATCCAGGTATCAAGAGTTCCCTTTACAAATGTGTGTTTATGCAGAGTCTAGGAAAAATGCTAAAATTTATTTTTTTCTATTCTTTAGTTAGTTTAGTATTACATATTTTTAAAAGATAATGAAAATTATTTATAGTGCAAACATGTTTTCTTTTAAAGCAGTGACAAGGTTTATTTGAAAAAGTAAAAGTGAGGAATGAAGGAGAAACTGGCTCTGCAGAGTGCAGAGTAAAAGAGGAAAAAGCAAGAAAAAGAACACCCTGGAGGAAGCAGGGCCAGTTGAGGAAGGCCGTGATGGCCACAAACAGCTGTTTTAAAAAGTTCTTTTTATGTGTCAGAAAATAACAGAATAATTGTTAAAGGATTTAGAGATAATTCAGCAAAGACATACAAATGGACAAAAACAATGCTCGGGATGTAAAACGATGAATAACTTGTCCGTGAGAGATTGCCACGTCTTGTGAAGCCAAAGGGTAGGTAGCCTGTAGTGGACTGCTGTGGGGGAGTGAACAGGGCACTTCTCTTGCTGCTGCTCGGGGGTTCTCATCGCTCTTGCGTTACTTCCTCTGGGCCAGGAACACCACCTCCAGTCATTCATCCAGGTGACAGACACAAAGGGAGAGAGGAGAGGCATCCTTTACAGGTTCTCTGGACCTTTAGAAAATGTTTCTTAGGCCACTCGTACGCAAACTGGAAGAAGGGTAGGACTGCAGACACCAAGGGACTAGGTACACTGTTCAGACGGAGTCCCCCATGTTGCCATGGTCTGCAGTGTGACCCAGCCTGCTGTTGGTGCTGTTTGTACATAGGCAAGTTAGGGGCAGGATTCTCGAAAGAGAATTAATGTGTGCATTGTGTATATTAAGTACCTTAAGAGCCGAGATACTCTGCTGAATCGTACGAAAGGAAAATGATCAGAAAAAGAAGGAGCCGCAGAAAAAGGTATGGTAAACCTGGGTTCAGCTGAAGTGCCAGTGTGCCCCACCCAGAGAAGCCCTCTTTACGAGAACCAGTGGAAAGGAGCCTGAGCTGCTGGGACCTGTTCCCTGTGAGAGGTGCAAAAAATGAAAGACTTCTGGGCTGTAATTTTTCTTTTCTTTGAGAGAAGGTCTTGCCGTATAGCTCAGGCTGGTCTTGAACTCACTATGGAGCCAATCCTCCTGCCTCAGCCTCCTGCATGCTGGGATTCCAGATGTGTACCACTGTGCCCCGCTAAAATGTTTTTCTTAATTGAGTAGAAGTGGAGTATCCTCTCCTCTAAAGAAATGCTTAAAGTAAATTGTTGATTGTGCTCCCTCCCTGAAAAAAATCAGTGGACTACTTTTTAGAGCACTTTTGGGTCTCTAGAAGATTGGAGAGGTGGTAGAGTTCCCATGTGACCTGTGCCTTCCCAGCATCCCTCTGGCTGACACCCCACACCGAGGCGGGGCACCTGTCACAGCCCAGGGACCAGTGGCTCTTGATAACTGTGGTCCACAGTGAGCTTCGTGGCTTCTTACTCTGTGTTGTACATGTCCGTGGGTTTGGCGGAGGTGCTGTGGGTTTGTATCTGCTGTTACCACATCACACTGCAGCGGTTTGCCACCTTAAGGAGCACTGTGCCACGTGAGTTGTCCGCCCCCCCACAGTCCCCGTCTGGTCCCCAGCCACAGATCTTCCTGCTGTCTCAGTAGTTTTGCCTTCTTCAGATTGTCCTAGTGGAAGTGTGAGGGATGTAGCCTTGTCAGACTGGTTTCTTTCACAAAGAAATGCGCATCTAAGGTTCCTCTCTGTCTTTTTTATGGCTTGATAGCTCATTTCTTTTTATTTTTGAATAATATTCCGTGTACCACAGTTTACATATCTGTTTGCCTATTGAAGGACATACTGGTTGCATCCAGTTTTTGGCACTGATACAGTTGCTATAAACATTTATATGCAAGAGTTTTGTGTGTCTTAAGTTTTCAACTCATTTGGGGAAATACCACTAGTTGAGCATTAGATCACATGGTGAGGCCGCATTGTTCTGTGAGACCTGTCTCGCTGTCTTTGTAGGTCCCGTGCCGTTTGCCTCTGTCAGCAGTGGACAAGCTCTCCTGTTCCTCCATGTCCTTGTTTACAGTGTTCACAGTTTTTGGTTTTTGGATTTTCACCACTCCAATAGGTGTGGCGAAATTCTTAATTTCATTAAGAAATTACCATTCCCTAGTGATGTATGCATAATTTGTGAAACAAGTTTTATTGAGTGGTAATTTGCATGCAACAATACACATATTTTAAATGTACAGATTGTGACAAATAAGCATACCTACGTAACCACACTGAAACCAAGGTACAGTCGAGAGCACGTTTATCATCCTGGAAGGTTCCTTCACTTCCCCTTCTGTCAATCCTGTCCCTCCTGACCCCTGGCAACCACTGATCAGTGAGTGTGTTTGTTACCATTGCATCTGCTCTGGAAGGAGATATGAGATTCCAGGTCCTAGACAAGGAACTCCATTAGCATTGGCACGGTAGTAGCCGCAGTAATACTGGGCCCCTTACACCCGCGGCATCTCACAGGAGCAGCGCAGAGTCGTGGTGGTTTTTGACACACGCAGCACATCGTGCTACAGGCAAGGGATCTTATGTATAAAAGCACACAAAGTAAGCAGAGACAAGTCTGCTCCTTGTTACTGTTCTTGAGCTGAATTTACTTTTACTATATAACAAGGAAGCAAACTCTAGTATTAAGTACAAACACACGTAGAATCGTGGGATCATTTGTTCAGGTCTGCTTTGTTCGATATTCTTTCTTATTTTATATTTTGTCCATTTATAATTAATGTGATCATTGATATATTTGGGCTTAAATTTTCTGTTTTCATATTTCTCTTTTAAATTTGTCTTGTTTGTCATATCCTATTTCTCTTCTATTGCCTTTGGGATTATTTACTAGTATTTTATCCTTTTCCCTGTTAATTTGCTTATTATACATCCTTTTTCTCTTATTTTGGTGGTTTTCCTATTTTTCACCATGCAGCCTTGCTTTATTAAAGTTCGATGAAACTGTTCTCTAATTCTTACCTTCTTAAATCAACCTCTCTCGGTCCCTGTCTCTCTCTCTCCCTCTCATCTGTCTCCATCTCTGTCTCTATCTCTAGCTCTGTTTTCCAGATAGAGGCTTGCTGTGTGGTCATGCTGGCCTGAACTCCTGGGCTCTAACAGTCCTCCTGTCTCAGCTTCCCGGGCAGCTGAACTACAGGCATACCCCACCTTGCCTGGCTCAGGATAATGTTTCCTGTCACGATTCTGCAGAAAAGGAAGGTCAGCTTTATGACCTGGTGGCTCAGGAGAAAAAAGATTTATAAAATAAAATGCTACTGATTTGACCACTTTCTAGAAAGCATGCCATTTCCAGATTTTTTGATCGTACTTTTTTCCTTGAGTATAAACTATTCAGTTATATTTTGTAATACTATAAACTAACCAAAACCATTGTAATTTTCAAGGAAATGTGGTAATAAAACATCTGAGACCTTGATTACATTTGTCTTTTGGTTCACACCGGCTACTTTATTTGAATGGGTTTGATGGCATTCTCTTTGCCCCAAGAAAACTTACTTTCTGTGTGCATTTTTATTTCCACTACATGTGACAGTTCACTTCTGTCTATCAGCACGCAGGTTGTTTCTACCATGCTTCTTGATATCGGTGGGCATTGTCTGGCAGTATTAGCCAGTTGCACTATTACAGCTTTGCTTACTAAGCTCTTTAGAGCAGAGGTGTTATTAGTTCATTCATTTATGCTGCAGATGTATTTGTTCACATACACTCAGCTGTCAACTTAATAATGGAGTTATTGTGCCCATTTCAGTATTTCTTTGTTTTGTTTGAGAAAGTGAACTTATTTTTTAATTGGATCTCAAATTTTTCCTGTTCAGGGGATTTTATGTACAGTCACTTCATGAGTTTGTATTCGTTTGGCAAATGCTGCATTCCAAGCCCTGGGTTAGGCCCTGGAGTTGAGCAGTGAACAAAACAGAAAACTTTCCTGCCTACCAGTTTGCTTTTTAATTGGGAGTCAGATAATATTTAGCTTAATCGTATGTAAGATAAGAATAAATGATGAGAAAAAAAAGCACATGTAGTAGTGTCGGTTTAGACACCGAGGTCTCCCTGAAGAGGTGACTTCAGTAGAGCTCCTGAGTGCTGGGAGTACAGGTGTGCGCCAGCATACCCAGCCTAAATAACTTGTTTATAGGAAAAGAATCTAATCCAGGATTATGTGTTTCTTCCTGCTCTCATATCTTTGTGGTGTTCTTCTATCTGGTACAGTTCTTGAAGGTCCTTTTTTTGACCTGTATACTTTTGACAGTTTTGAAGGTTACAAGCTATTATCCTTGAATTTGGATTTGTCTGGTGTTTCCTGATGATTAGATTCAGGTTATGCATTTTTGGCTGGAATATCACAGAAGTGATGTTGTGTTCTTAATCCTACTGGATGGCATATGGTTTATCCTATTATTGGTAGTGTTAACTTTGATCATTGGATTAATGATATTTATCAGGCTTTTAGTTACTTCCCTCTCTTCTTTATAATTAATTTTTGGAGAGACACTTTGAGACTATGTAAAATCATGTTCCTTTTCCTACTTGTACCTTCTAGTTTAGCATCTATTGATGTTTCCCACCAAAATCACCTTATATCTCTTTTCCTTCTACATCAAGAGTGCCTGTTTTATTCAGTTGGTTATATTCCGTTACTGTTATTATTTATTTTAAGGCTCACATTCCAGAGTTGCACCTAGAAGTCCTGTCCTTCTGACACGTCACTGTTAGTCTTTGTGTACTCTGATGTTTAATACTTGTTTGGAGATATTTGTAAAACCATAGGAAGTTTACAGAATTTGTAAGGAATGATCCCTGTGTACTGTTCACCAAGATACCCCTAATCTTACATAAGACAGATCTGGGTTTGTGTGTGTGTGTGTGTGTGTGTGTGTGTGTGTGTGTTGTGTACCCACACAGGTAGCTCAAGCTGTATTTCTATGTCTATTTTTATATATTGAGTTTATTTATGAGCTCATGGGTATTTATTTTGGTCCCTCTCCACCGTATCTATACCTCTTCTGTCCGACAGTGGTACGAGCTGCTGTCTTTTCTCTTACTCTATGGTTACCTGACTTGCTCTGTTTCTCCACAGGCGACGTCCCCCAGCCTAAGGGTATTGTGTGTTCACATCCTCTTTTTGTTAGGGCTCTGGATGCCTTAAGGTGGTGCCTGAGCCACCTTCCTGCCTGTGTTTACTCACTGTGGGACCTCTGATGTGACTGTGGAACCTCTAGATGGGGTCAGTCTGTGCTGCATGTGAGCCAGAAGGAAGACAGTGGAGGAGATGAGATGATCCTTGCTGGGAATCCAGGCAGTACCCTCAGGGACATAGGAGCTATGGACAGTTCTGAGCAGGGGACAGCAGCATTATCTGCAGTGTCCCCTTGAAGTTGCCCAGGGAAGGAGGTGGAAGGCTGGAAATAGAGACCAGACTGCAGGTGGCTGCAGTCATTCAGACAGAATGGCGGTGGTTTGTAAGGCGGGAAAACCAACAGAGTTCTGGATTCATTTTGAACACAGTGCAAGCAAGGACTGTGTTTGAAAATGAGAAGTTGAGCCTGACGCCCCAGTTGTTGGCCTGAGTATTTGGAGGAATGGAATTGCCCCGAGATGGAAGACTGAAGGGGAAGTGGCTGCAGAGGTCAGGAGGGAGGGTGCAGTTTTGTTGTCATTGTTATTTTTTTGGGGGTGCTGGGAATCGAACTCAGGGCCTCGAGCTTGCTCGGCAGACACTCTGCCACTGAGCTAAACCCATAACCCCATTTCTGGTCATTGTCGTTTGGGAGACTCAGGAATTGAATTCAGGATTTGGGTGGGACAGGGAGAGTTCAGAGGCCGTCAGTGTGTGATGGAACAGCTTTGACAGGCACGAGACCAGGTGAGCTTCATGGAGCCGGTACAGTGGGAAGAAGCCCTAGGACAGAGGAAAAAAACAGTAAGGGGAAAGAGGTAGCCAGAAAGTCGCATGAAGAACCATGTATTTCCATCAGAGCCACGTGAACCAGGACTTTGAAGAACTAGATGGCGAGGGTGTTTGTAGGTCACATGGGTGGGAACTGAGATGTGACTCAGGATTGGCCATGTGTGGGAATCCATGAGCTGGAGAATAGTTCAGTTATTTTGGTAGTTGGCTGGGGCAGAAGCAAGCAGAGTGAGTTCTAAAGAGACTAGGAGGGGACAAGCTAAAGACAGGCAGCGTAGGAATTTGACTGGAGGGAGAGGATAGAGGAGAGAACTCAGGGAGGATTGAAGAGGTAATGTGATGGGCAGGAGACAGAAAACTTACTGCAGTGTTATTGGTGGGCAAGAGGGAATGGGAGACGTAGTGCATAGGAAGACTGGCTGTAGCTCAGACTGCATGTCTGACAGCAGGAAATAAAGTAGAAGATGTGGGTATAGATACAGGAAGGTGTGTGGGTTTGGCGAAGAGTGCAGAGTTAGCTCCAGAGACTACTGGACGGTCGGAGGCGTGGTTCTTCCAGGAGAGTGTGCTTATGAGAAAGGAGCAAGGGCATATGTGGAAGGCAGTGGCTGTGGTGATTGGCTGTGGAATTTAAATTGTGGAATGAGGACACATGGAAATGGGGAGAGTGGAAGAGAGGGAAAATGATAGGATCTAGACTGAAGGTCCACACTGGGTCAAAAGATTGCTGGAATTGAGGTATTACGGTATGCTGGAAAGATAGGATGTGGTCAAAGGGCAGGACATTTGCGATTAGGGAGGTGTTGAAAATGATGTGTGGTACGGTAATGATAAGATTAAGGAAGCCACAGGCATGAGTGTCTGGGATATTGGGAAGTTACTGCAAATATCATGCTATCACTAAGAATTATGGTGGGATTAGTGTCGGAGAGAGTGACCCTGAGCAAGGAGCCAGAGTGTTTATAGACACGGAGGGTCATGAGGTCGGGGTGTGTGTTACAGATGACTTAACAAGAAGCGGTAGCGAGTCCCAGTGATATGATCCAAGGCTCAGAGTGTTCCAGAAGGAAGGAGGAAGAGTAGTCTGGGAGTCCCTGAGGAGCACAGGGAGAGCACCCACCCACCGAGAGGTGCCATCACCCGAGAGGCGTGTGCACCCAGGTGAGCCCCATCAGGGACAGCAGGGTTTTGGCTAGAGCAAGAAGGTGAAAGGCGTTGTAAGAGCTTCAGGATAGTGACTGAATTGTGCATTTACATGAATAATATCAACGTGTATCCCTATTTATTTGTGATTACCCACCAGTCCCCATGTTGGTGTCTGGTTTAACATTTGAGGGAAGGCCGTGCAAGGTATTAGAGTGTGAGCATTAGAGGAACGAAAGGATGTTGGAAGGACTCTGGACTTGAGGAATTTACAGCTGTTAGACTTGACAAGCAGTGTATATGTGTAACTACACTATTGTAAGTGCAGGTGGCATTTTCCTTGAAGAATGTGGAGGGTGTAGAAGTGCACAGTATGGAGAGTCATGGAGGGTCTTGCAGAAAATTTTCATGGAAATAAGTCTCTGAAGCACATGACTCCAGAATAGGTGCTGTTGGGCAAGCAGGGGGTACTGAGGAGCATCTCTCTGCTCATGGCGTAGTCACGGTGTGTGGCTTCCTCCCAGCACGCGAGTGTTGAATGTTCCACGGGGAGGGACTGCAGTGAGTGCCGTGGGGGAACGGAGAAGGCAGTGTGAGAGGCACAGGTTCAGCTGGTCGGGACAGTGCTATCCGCTGAGTAGACCCCAGGAGCCACATACGCAGCTTCAGTTTTCTGGTAGCCTCATGTTAAAAAGTAGAACCAGGTGGAATTAATTTTAATAATGTATTTCATTAAAATGAATATTATCATTTTCACTGTCATCAGTATTTTTAGACATGAAGGAGATATCTTACACTCTGGTCTTTGGATCCTGGTGTGTGTTTTATATCTGTAATGCTTCTCGGCTCCAGCCAGCTGTGTTTCAAGTGCACTGTAGCCACACCGTGCTGGATGATACAACCTAGAGCAAATGTGAGTGAAGGGTGGTGCCACTGCGGGAAGCTGGAGAGGGCAGAGGGAGCGGCTGCGATGCCCCAGGAGCAGTGTGAGCACTGCAGAGGAAGGGCCCTGGCACAGTTCGGGATGCAGGGAGGGGCTCCGGCCACCCAGATGGAGAGTGCCTGACCCAGCTCAGGTTCTGCTGGTAGCGGCACGCTGGCTAAACATGGAGTTACACAACAGGGCCTTTTGTTTTTGTTTTTGAATATATGTATTAGGGTTAGGATCTGGAAAGTAAGATTTTACCTTTAAGGAAGATAATAAAAATTTCCTCAATTTGCGGTATAGGTGGTGTTTTGTTTGTTTGTTTGTTTTTGTTTTTTGTTTTTTGTTTTGGTTCTTTTTTGTTTTGTTACGGTGCTGGGGATAGAACTCATGACCTTGTGCGTGCAAGGCAAGCATTTTAACCACTGAGCTAAATCCCCAGTCCAATAGATGTGTTTTTATTTATGGTATGTGTACATGTATCACTGTATTAGAATATTATGAACATTGTACAATGAACATTAGACCAGCAGTTTTTAAAGTATCACCTTCATCTACAAGTATAATATTTTTAAAAACATCCCTTCACGGGTTGTGGGTTTAGCTTGGTGGTAGAGCGCTTGCCTAGCAGGAACAGGGCCTCGAGTTCAATCCCCAGCACTCCCACCCCCCAAAAAAAGAAAAAGAAAAAAACACTTCATTGTATTAGTGGTACAAAAAGTTTTTCCATGAAACGCAGTATACTGTATTCCTTTTTAAAATTTTGACTTAACATTGCAATGATTTGAAAATCAGGTTCGAGGTTCATGTTTTTGCTTTTGAGGACTGTCTTTGTTTAATTTCACAAAGATATGTAGATACAGGTGGAAGAAACATAGTGCATCGGTGTCTGTGGTTACTAAATCATATTACTCACTTGCTAGTTTTGCACATCAGTTATATAACATTTTTTGTGGTTGTCGAAATTCAGTTATCAGATGGCTCTTTTCCTCGATGTAGGACATGTCCTAAAACCTAACCAGAAAGTGTTGCATTTTTATATTTTAACAGATGAGTTTAAAACCTACTGAACATATTGATTGATTGATTGATTGAGACAGGGTCTCGCTATGTAGTTCAGGCTGGCCTTGAGCTTGCTAGGTAGTCCAGGCTGGCCTAGAACTCACTAGGTAGCCCAGGCTGGCCTCAAACTTACAGCGATCCTCCTGTCTCAGCCTCCTGAGTGCTGAGATTACAGGTGTGTGCCACCATGCCCGGCAACATCTTTACTTTTAACCAGGTTAGAAAATTATGTTTAAAACATGATTGTGAAGGTTAACATTTTTCATAGAGAAATTATCTCATCAGTAAAATTCATGTGTGACCAGAAACACTTCAATACCCCTTTTCAAAATAATCCCTGTATAGCAGTATTTTCTTTCAATTCTTTTCTCACTACTTAACTATCACTCTTACTCAGACAAAATCTAATATTTTTCTCCCCAAAATATCTACCAGCATACTATTAATATGTACTTGTTATCATCGGAAAGGTCAGCAGATTTGAAGCCATTTGTCTTTCTATAAAAGAAAAATACGTAATTAATCTGTAAATTCAGTAATGTTTTAAAAACTCACTGTGACAGGTTAGCCAGAAAATATTTGTATAAAACTGAAAGTTTTTGTGGTCATTTTTGTCTCACTACAAAGGCTTGAAAATATTTTATTGTACCGTGACAGTGTTAAGTCTTCGTCTGTTACAGCGTTTACGAGACAGTGAATTGTGTGACAGCTTGATCCCTCCGTGCAAGGGCCCATCGCGCGGGTGAGCTGCGTCTGCAGTCTGTGCTGCGCGGTTCAGGGGCAGTTTTGTGTTCCAGCCAGAGCACCTCTCAGTGGTGACCGTTACGAAGAGAACCCTTAAATTGTTGCTACCAAGGGGAGGAAAAGGGGGTGGAAAAGAATTGAGATGCGTTATATACATGTACCAGCTCCCCATAGGAATGTAACGATTGTGTACTGCAAGCATGTACTAATACGAAATAAAAACTGGAAAAAATAAAAACAAAATTTTGTTACTAAAGAATCATTTATAGCCAAGTGTGGTGGTACATGCCCATAATCCCAGCCCTGCCGGAAAGGCAGAGGCAGGAGGAGTCACAGGTCTAAGCCCAGCCTGGACCACTTAGCAAGATCCCATCTCAAAATTAAAAAATAAATGGGCTGAAGGTGTGGCTCAGTGCTGTCTGGGTTCAATCCCTAATACTGAAAAAAAAATGTAAATTTCTGTTCAGAATACATTGACTTCAGTTATTTCTTCATTGTAACAATATCCAGCATATATTTAAACCGATCACATTAGAAAATGTGTGTACTTCCAGTTGTATAGTGAACCTCTTACTGCCTAATGTATTTTTTGTTACTCATTTCTTCAGCTTTTCAATTATTTTTTTCTGTGTGCTTTCCAAAGGTATTCACTGTCAAGAAAATGTACAGTTTTCACTGTGTTGTTTTTCACACATTTCAGTCATTTAGAAAAGCCAGCACACAAAAACCTACGTTTCCTGGTGGGTTACTGGGCCTTTCTCAAAAACCAGAAAGGGGGATGGTGGTGTCTTTGATGTTAAAGAAATGAAACAAAACCAAGCTAAAATATAAAAGAAGTTGCAAATGTTTTATTAAATTTAGTGAAAATCACTGAAGTACTTGTTGGAATTCAGGACATTGAACGTCATTTGAAAAACTACAGACACTTGGTGTGATCGTCGACTAGGTTTTAAGTATCTTCCTAACTGGTGGTTTTTTGTTCAGTCTCTAATCTGAAACATGAATTCTCGAAAAGGTCTGTGTTCTGCAAGAGTCGTGCACCATAATTAATAGGTCTTATGGGGAAAGACAGGACAGGATCAGACTGTATAGAGATCTAGGTGGCTTCTAATCATCTAGAGTAACAACAGTAGTAGTAGTTCAAGTAGAAGTACAAGCATATTTAAGTCTGTGCTGGTGTTTGCACCCAGCACATGGATGCCATCTGGCTGCAGCCCTCCTTAGACCCCGTGGCTTGTGCTGCTTTCTCTAGAGGTTTTCTTCCCGTGCCATCCATTTAGCTAGTTACTTTTCGGAATGTCCTTTTCACCTCGCTGTCACCTGCACCGGCAGCTCCCCTTGATGGCTTCATGTCCTGGGCAGTGTGCAGGGTTTGTCCCTCATGCCTGCCTGTCCTCTGCTCCTAAAGCTTTCTCATTCATTTGAGAAAAGTTGCTCTTCATCATTTAAATAGTGGACAAAAAGATGGGACAGTTATTTAAAAGGATTTTAAAATTTTCTGATTTTTAAAAGTGTTTATTTTTGAAAGATTCCTTGAAGTATGTAGAATGCTTGCTTTCTGGGAAAGAATGAAGCACACCTTGATCGTGTAGCTTCTGTTGAGAGGAGTATTTTTACTCTTTCACCGTGTCTGCACAGCTTCATGGGTAGTTAGAGGGAGAAAGGAAAATGCATACGCTTGAAGACAAAGCACTGCCACCATCCTCTTCTTGCTGCAGCAGCCTTCCAGGTCCTGATGGAGGTTCTGTGGGGGGCGGAAAGAGCTGCCTCTGGTTACTGCTGCTTCTCTGATGCCTACATTTCCTTTTCCATCTGGGCTTTTCTATGAGAGTCAGATGAAAAGTGATCTCCCTTGGCACTTAGTATGTGGTCAATAAATGTTCGTTTCTCAGTGCGCTCTGTTGGTGTATGTTCTTACCCTTGGATTCCCTACTCCTCTTTTCTTTGAGGCATGGTCTCACTGTGTAGTTCAGGCCTGCACTGAACTCACTGTGTAGCCCAGGGTGCCCTTGAAAGTGGCAGTCCTCCTGCCTCAGCCTCCCAACTGCTAGGATTACAGGTGTGTGCCCCCACGCCTGGCTTACCCTTGAATTTTCATGTGATGTTGATTGGGAAAGTTCTTGGTCATGCTTTAGTAAGTTCATTGTTTAGATTTAATCTTTGAAAAAATTAGGATTATGTTCATGTATAATGTTGGAATGTTTCCAGTGACTATTTTTTATGGAATAGAAAATGGAAAAGTTTTAATTTCTGTAGTTTGTAAGTATAATTAGAGCTACTTTTGAAAGTCTAGTAATTGGGAGAGATAGTTTTGTATTTGAAATTCCTTCAGTTCTATCTCAGATCCCTAGTAGGACTCTTGTCCACTCTTGTTTGTAACTGCTAACCTGTTAAAAGTTGTAAGGACGTCTTTAGCTGGAAGATGGGATTGGGATATAGAGTTGTGTAACTCCACCTTACCCCCATCCTCCCAGCACTCTGAACACAAATCAGGATTTAAATGTATGGCTTTGTGTGTGTGTGTGTGTGTGTGTGTGTGTGTGTGTGTGTGTGTGTGGGTGTGTGCTGGGGATTGAGTTCAGGGCCTTGTGCTTGCTAGGAAAGCGCTCTACAACTTGAGCTAAATCCCCAACCCCAGGATTTAAATGTTGGGAGGGTAACTCTACAATAGAAAGTCCACACTGAAATTTAGGAGACTCTAAGATGAATTTCTTACTAATTTTTGTCACACTTCTTCTCTGAGTAAGGAGATGGTATATTTGATAAAGCATGTGAAGATCCCTAAGCACAATGAATGATGGGATGCAGCCATTCCTAGAGCTCGTGTGGTGGCCCACATCTGTAATCCCAGCATTCAGGAGGCTGAGACAGTATATGTAAGGAGGACAGCCTGAGCTACATAGGGAGACCCTGTCTCAAAAAAACAAAAACAAAACAAAAATTTCTGTTCATTTGGTCTGTGATGCTTTTATCATGAATCAGGTCATTGTTACTGATTTCATCCAAAACATTCTTTATTAATGAAGAGTACATCTGTGTACACATATGGCGAAGTATACAACTTGATGAATTTTTAGTCTAAACACCTGTGTAATCAGCATCCAGGTCTCTGTCATGTACCCTGTTTTAGTTACTTTTCTCTTGTTGCCAAAATACTCGACATCCAAAGTTAAGGGAAGAAAGGTTTATTTGACTCACAGTTTGTAGAGGTTTCATTTCACAGTCGGCTGGATCTAAGGCAGGGTGGCATGGCAGACAGGCAGAAGACAGCAAGGGAAGCAAGGGGAAGCAAAAAGGGGTTAAGCGAGGGATAGACAAGACTCTTTCTGGCCCTTATATCTTACCCAGGGTGCCAGGATTAGGTCAGTAGCAAACCAATCAGTGGACTGATTTAGTAATCACACACCCTTAATCCCAGCATCACACACTCTAGATCCAGCCACCTCTGAAAAAGCCCCACCTGTGACCACATGAGGCTTTGGGGGGACATCTAGGCACAAACCATAACAAACCCCTTTTGTGCTGACTGAGTCACCACTGCCCCCACATTTTCATAAAATTTATGTTACTTTTCTTTTTTTAAATTTTTTATGTTACTTTTCTATACCTGTTTTAAAAAGAATTTTAAGGAAATCATATTTGTTTTTAATCATTAAAGTATGTTTGAATATTATTAGTAAGTAAGAAATGGCATATTATCAAACATGTCTTTGTTGGGAACTTTAAAAAGAATTTAGCAGTTCTAATTCTATCTGGCCATTAGTTTCTCAGTTGAATATTAGTGTTAGGTTAAGAGTAGGATCAGACAGATAGATTTTTTTCTGACACCTTGTAGCGGAGAAGTGCTGAAATTGCTGACTCCATATTTTACTTTATGATGACTTGAGTAAAATAGGATATGTTCCTTGAGGATGAGAACTTTCTGTTTATAGAGGGAAAGAGATAACTGATTTATAAGTCAGAGAAACAAGATTATGAGTCCTATCTTCCCGTTGACTTAGTATTTTAGGAAAAAGAGTAAGAACCTAATTAAAATATTGAAAGTATTAATAATTAATGTGGCATACCACTGAACACTGTACCAGCCCTGTTACTTTTTTGTGTGTTTTTTTTGGTGCTGGGGATGGAACTCAGGGCCTTGTGCTTTCGAGGCAAGACTCTAACCACTGAGCTAAATTCCCAGCCCAGCCCTATTACTTTTTAATTATGCAGTTCTGGGAAATTGTTTTAGGTTCTCCAAGCTTAATTTCTGAAATTAAGAAGTGATGATCCTAGCACAGTCCACTTCTGCAGTCTGCTGGGAAGGTGAACCGAGGCAGCATTACAGTGTCTGGTGTAACAACAATAGCAGGTGCTCGAATTTTTTGCAGCCTCTTTTTTGCTACAGGCCCTCTGTCTCCTTTGGGACTGTTGCTGCCTTTGCACTTCGTTCTTCTGAGCCTCCCGGAGCACTGATCAGCTCAGCAGTGTGACTCTTGGCACTCTGGGTCAGAGGAAACGTGCTTTAGCCAGTGGCCCTCTCACCATAGAGGGCACTGATGACTGAGATGCTGGGAAGACATGCACAGTAATCAAGGTGTTTGAGTGTGGTATCAAAGGTTAATGTAAAAACCCGTGGGGAACAAAATATCAAAATCAGAAATTTACATGAAAGCGGAATTAGGAAGAGAACTCACTGAGCCATGTGGTTGTGTGGGGCAAAGAGGAAAAATGAGTGAGCCTGGTCCTGTCTCACTGAGTCCAGTCAGAGCCTGCACCAGAGGGACAGTCAGCACCTGCTTGGTGGCACCTGCCCTTTGGCCCAGGAACACGCCTTTCTCTTTCTTTTGCCTCAGCCCATTCCGGCTGTGCCTAACCTTCCGATTGTCGGAGCCGCTCATTAGAATGATTTTTTAGGCTGTTATCTCTGCTCCACCAGAAGTCAGGCAAAGTGATCTCCTAAGGTTGCGTGGCCACTAAGTGGCAGAAGCAAGATGCTATGACTCATGTTTCTTAATTATCAGACTTCTTTTACTTCAGTATTTCTGTATAGGACACATCTGTGTATTAATTTATTAGTTTCTACATTCATTTGACTTTCTACATCTACCATGAGCATCTAGGTACAGTGATGCCAAAATGAAATGCTTGGTGAGGTCTCTCAGAATTCATACAGGTTGAGCATCTCTGCTCTAAAACCCCAAAACTCTCTTTTTTAAAGTCAGAATTGTATTTAAGGAATTTAACATGTAATTCCTTCAGTACTCAGCAGTGTCACCTTCACGGGTGCTTTGTCTCCAAGACAGTCTCTTTAGAAAGAGCCTGCACTTCACCCAGTCACCCTGTCTGCCCACTGCTCTTTCGCTTGGGGTTTCTCTCGCCAGTTTTGTGGGCACGCTGCCAACAGCTTCCCAACTGCTTGCATCTTAGACTCACATTTCTCCCAGCAGTTTACCTCAGCAGCCTAGAAGTTGAATTGTATTTTGGTGCATGATCTAGATTCTAGATTAATCATTCACTTCTAATTTTGAGGGGACGGGGGTGCTGGGGATTGAACTCAGGGCTTTGCACTTGCTAGGCAAGTTCTCTACCATTTGAGCTAAATCCCCAGCCCCTCATTTCTGATATTGAAAATCAGTATTTTTCATACATATTTTATTCTTGAGCAAAGTGTTACCGCCCTCATTGTCACCACTGTTCAGTAATATTTGCTCTGATGGAAGCATGACGTGCGTCTCAATTTAGCCTCTAAAAGTCTGAAACTTGTAAGCCCCAGCATGATGCCTCACGTGGACAGCTTGGTGCCTGACCTCATCATGGTTTGCAGTCAGAACTCACGTACCCTAAAAATATTGTCTGCAGTTACCTTCAGACCATGCCTGTAAGGTGCATATGAAGTTTAAAGGAATTTTGTCTTTAGACATTGGACTTGCTCATTATGTATATGCAATTATTCCAAAATCCAAACTCTTCTGGACCCATGAATTTCAAATAAGGGATGCTCAGCCTGTGTTATGCTTGCTCACGATGGGTTTATTTGGTTCTGTTCTTTTTAGTTTTGTGTTTGTATTTGAGTATGTAATAACAGGAGATATATGTGTTGGAAATCAGTTTGCTCCCGCAGGGACTTAACTATACAGTGAATGGATAGAAGTGTTCCCCGTGCTGCACAGACAACTGTATGTTTTCTTTTGTTGTCTCTTCTTTAAAACTTGTATATTGTATTACTCTATTACAGGAGTAACTTTCTTAAATTTAGGTTCAGTAACGTGTGAAGTATAAAAGCATTATAAAATTCTGCTTCTGTTAGGTATAACTCGTGGCTTGGGGAAGTGTTTTAACCTCAGCTTCAGTTTCTGTGGCTGCGCTATGGTGTAACCGTAGTACCACGCGTGTCTGTTACTGTCAGGATTTAGTTCATTTGTAGTGCTTTGCACTGTACATGACACCACGTAATTAAGACAAACTCCTGTCATTAGTCCTAAGTGCTGGATTGACCTGTGTAATTTAGTTACAGGTTTTGGTAAATAGACTATAAAGTATAAGACACATAATTTATGGTCATAGTGAGTGTAGGTGTTATTTGTGGTCTAGGAATGTGAAGTCACAGTGACATCTTAGATGTTTTAAAAAACAAAAGTGGAGCAATTGAATTGAAAGCTTTGTATTAAGAAGGCAGTGAGTGGTGATTTGGAAGTGACAAATTTATCACCTAAATAGTCCTTAGAAATAAGTCAGTGATGCCCTCCAAGTAGCTGTGTTCTCTGTCATGGGCTGATGTGGCCCACATGGTAGACTGGCTGCTGCTC
The DNA here is from genome assembly GCA_004026905.1 of Hystrix cristata. Lineage (NCBI taxonomy): Eukaryota > Metazoa > Chordata > Mammalia > Rodentia > Hystricidae > Hystrix > Hystrix cristata. The sequence continues at coordinate 140,629 of PVJO010001488.1, read as the reverse complement.
CCTTCTCTCCTCCTAGCGTCCAGGGTAGCCCAGCAGCTTTGTCTTCTTCCTACTTTACTGGTTGTTTCTTCTGAGTCCCTTCCTTTTCTCAGTCTTAATACTGATGTTTCCCAGGACATGGGCCTTGCTTCTTTTCTGTAGTCTTCACTCACTCTTTGATTTTGTTTTTGTTTTTAGTGGTGCTTAAGATTGAACCCAGATTTCCAAGCGCTTCACTGCTGAGCAACACACCCAGCCCACATGTTTGGTGGTTTTATCTAATTTTGTAGCTTTAAATACCACCTATCTGCGACAGTTCATACGTTTATAAACATTTCAGCTAGCAAGCAGATTTGTGCTGGATTTAGAAATGCTATGTAGTGAGAGCGAAATTAAGTCCACTACTTCATTCCTTCTTGATAGCAGAAGTGTAAAAGGTTTGTTTCTGTGTTCTGGAAAAGTTAGAAAACTGGACACACACACACTCATCCCATAATTGTATTGGGAGAAGTTGAGTCTTGGCTTGTGCGTATTTTTAAAAGCAGTTGGATAACACTCTCTCCTCTCTGGCTTCTTGGATTCTGGACCACTCGCCAAGGTAGTTCCAGCATGAGAGCTGCTCGTGGTCCTGGCCATAACCTCAGAGGCAGGGGAGCTCCAGTGCCGAGCAAGCTGGGATCTCGCTCCGTGTCTGACTGAAAGCTGTGTCTGAACTACCTAGTCAGGCTGTTTGGTATAAAAAACTTGGTTTTTCGGGTTTTGTTTTGTTTTGAGCTGAGGTTTTTCAGCCCAGACGTGGGCCTTCCAGCAGTCTGTTTGGCTTCGGTGCCTCACCTCATGAAGGCCTTTTTCATGCTGTCTCTGATCTTGCTGGTCTTCAGCTGGAAGGTGCATGGCGAAGGAAGGTCACAGACAGAGGCCTTCATCGGGCCTGAGCCAGGGGCTCTCAGTGCTCACTTGTAGACCAAACGCTTGGGCTCAGAAGACAAGCTGGGTTTAGTGCTTAAAATGGGAAACTAAATAGAATACCTTCTGATTATAAGATTTCATACAGGCTTAGTTAAATTTATAATTTTATATATATGTAGATATATAGAGATATATACATATATTTCTATATATTTTTAAAAAGGGGTCTCACTATGTAGTTCAGGCTGTTTTGAACTCACTGGGTAGCCCAGGCTGGCCTTGAACTCACGGCGATCCTCTTGCCTCAGCCTCCCAAGTGCTGAGATTACAGGTGCGTGCCACCATGCCTGGCTGTTGTATATATTATTACTTGCATTGTTATTTGGATAGAAATTATTAGCAGATCAAAGTACTATGCAGTCAGAGTATACTACATACATGATACACGAGCGAAACAGAGTTTGATCTTTAAGAAAGGGTTTGAAAAACAACATGAGCAACCTCCTCAAACATTCCAGGTGCTGAAAAAGTCCTCTGACTTTGCACTACTGAGGTATATTATGGGAAAATATTTGTAAACTATTTTCAGATGTTTTTCTTGATTATTTACTCCTCCAAAAAGATAATCCTATCTTTTTGAGAGAACTTCCAGGGAAGATGTGGAGGAAGCATTCAGCCCTTTTGTTGATAGCAAGCTTCAAAGAAACCTTCCTTTTGTTTTCATTATGTGTAAATGGAGATTTTAAGGCAGTTACTTTTATTATGAGTTAGTATTACTATGAGTAATTTTAGTATGTATTACTCATATTCCATTTGTTTGGAGAAATCTCTGAGGAAGATTTATTCTTGCAACAGAACGTTTTGCCTTGTAGATTTAAATATTTTCTTCCTGTCAAGGTTAGGAGAAGTATAGAAGAATGCTTTTCAAATGAATACATCTGTCTTTGATTTGAAATTATACTAGAGTGTAACTCTGGATACATCCAAAATTAATAAATGATTGAAACTTCATATTTGAAATTTAGTAAAATATAAAAATTATACTACTAAAGACATGTCAGTTTTAGCACGTAAATACAGCTTAGTGTGCCCAAATGCTGACATCCTTGAATAGCCATCAGCTGCTCTGGGGAGGGGGCTTAGTGGGTGCAGGGGCAGCAGAGGTGTCTCCAAGTGTGACGTTAACAATCCTATCTTGATTGGAAATTGGGTGTTTGTTTTTTAAGGTATTGTTTTTTCATTTTGCGAAAATCAAGATTGTTCTGTATGTCTATGGTAGATATCAGTAGGATATAATTTTAATCGTGACTTAATAGGGGAGGGGAGGGGAAGTAAAAAGGACTAAGATGTGATAACGTGTGTATGCCAATTCCCCACATGGATGTATTCATTATGTATCACAAACATTCTTAAAAAGAAAATCTATAAAAAATAATAAAATGTTAAGCGTTTACTCAACGTTTTTGTTACTTTCTATTATTAATATCATAGAAAGTGAGTATTTTCATTTAGTGTATGAAAATTTAAAATATGAAGTGCAGTTGGTCAACATAGTATGTGGCATTCTTCTATATCTAGTAAATTAAAATCCCAAGTTGCCTCTCTAACTGTCGTGGGTTCTTGCCCCCACATTTTCCCCTGTCAGGCCCCCACAGGCATCTTTTCCTTGCTGCTTTGATTCCTGTGATCTCCTACTTTCTTCCAAGCTGCACATATTTCTTTTTAGTTAGCAGAGCTTTGGTCTGACTGTTGAGGCCACGGATGTGGTAGTACATTGGACCTGTAAGATGTAGGTAGCACCTTGCCATTGTTTCCTCGTAGTGTGACCTCAGGCAAATTAGTCACTTCATTTCTCTGAGCTTTAGTTCGTGTCTTCCTCCCTAAGATGAGGGTATTCCTTCTTGCTGCCTCACTTCCTTTGCGGTGAGACAGTGTATGCAGTAATACTTTAGGAATACTGTTACCTCCACAAGTACATCCAGTGAGTAATCTGCGACTTACTTTCCCCCCAACCCCCATTTTTTTAAAGTACATGTTTGTAATACAGGATAATGGTGTTCATTTTAGGGAACTGGTACATGCACATAACTTAGCTTGATCATTTTCAATCCCATTCCCCCATCTCCCCGTCTCCAAGAATCTACCTTCTAGTTTCCTAGCTTTTTTTTTTTTTTTTTTTTTTTTAAGTAATACGTGTTTGCAGGGCTGGGGATTTAGCTCAGTGGTAGAGTGCTTGCTTAG
>PVJO010001488.1:0-137400 GCA_004026905.1 Hystrix cristata | reverse complement strand
ACGAAGTATTTAACTTACTGAAGTCTGGCTTATTTCACTTAGCATGATGGTCTCTAGTTCCATCCATTTCCTGCAAATGACACGATTTCTTTGTGGCTGAATAATACTCCATTGTGTATGTGCACTGCATTTCCTTTATCCATTCGTCTGTTGACAGCATCTAAGCTGTTTCCAGAGTTTAGTAGTTGTGAATTACACCCTTATAATTGTGAGCATGCATGTATCAGTATAGTTAGGTATCTTTAATTCCTTCAGAAATACACCCAGGAGAAAGATAGAGCTGGATTAAATGGTTTTGTTTTGGGGGTAATCACCATACTGATTTCCATAGTGGTTATGCTAGTTTGTATTCCCACCAGCAGTGTAGTGGGGTCCCCCGCCACATGCTGGCATGCATTGCTTCTTGTGTGCTAGATGATAGTCATTTATGGGGCAAGATGATGTCTCAGAGTTGTTTTGATTGTAGTTCCCTGATTGCTAAAGAGGTTGAACGGGGTTTCATATACTTATTGACCATTTGTACTTCTTTTGAAGTGTTTCTTTGGTTCATTGGCCCATTTTTTTGATTGGGTTGTTGAGGGTTTTTTGAGTTTTTTTATATACTGTATTCTAAATATTAGTCCCCTAGCAGAAGACTAGCTAGCATTAAAATTTGTCCACCATTCAGCAGGCTATCTTTTCACTCTGTTGATTGATTTGTTTGCTGTGCAGAAGCTTTTTAAATTGATACAGTCCCATTTGGTGATTCTGATATTATTTTCTGTACACCTGGAGTTCTCTTTAGGACATCTTTCAAGTGTTTCCCTCTTTTATCTTAGAGTGGTTTCAAAGTTTCTGTTTTATGTCTTGGTCTTGGATCTATTTTGATTTGATTTGAGTGCAGTGACAGGGATCTAGTTCCAATCTTCTGTGAATGGGTGACCATTTTCCCAACAGCATTTGTTAAAGAGGCTCTTTTCTCCCAAAATATGTTTTTGCCCCTTTGTCAACAATCAGATGGCTGTAGGTGCATGGGGTGTTGCTGTTCAACTCCACCAGCCTAGACCCTCCTCTCTGTGCCTGCAGCTTTTGTTACTACAGTGCTAGTATAATTTGAAAACTGCCACTGTGGTGCCTGCTCCTTTTGTTCAGGGTTGCTTTGGCTGGTCTGGGGGTTTTGTGCATTCATGTGAACTTTGGGATTGTTTTTCCTGTTTATGTGAAGAATATTAGTATTTTAATAGTGATTGCATTAAATGTATAGGTTGCTTTTGGTAGTATTGCCAAGTTCGCTATTCTCTTCTTATTCAAGAACAAGGGATCTCTCTCTATATCCTAATGTCCTCCTCAGTTTCTTTCTTTGGAGAGCTGTACTTTTCCTTGCAGAGGTCTTTCACCTCCTGGGCGAGGCTGACTCCTCCCTATTTGTTTTTTGAAGCTATTGTGAATGGATTTGTTTTCCTGATTCTCTTCTCAGCAGGTTCACTATGGTATATAGGAGCACTATGGACTTCTCTTGTTGATTTTGTAACTCTTAGTTTTTGTTTTTTCATCTCCACCAAGTTAGATATATACACACATTTTCCTATTTTGATTATAAATTTAACGTATGCACATTTTTTAAAATCTAGAGAGTACAGAAAATTGAAAGAAGGAAATAGAAATCTAGTTAGTGCAGCATCCTTTTTTCCTATTTTTTAGAGGCTATTTGGCTTTGAGCTCCTGGGATAGGGTAGTGTCTTACTTATTTTTGCATTTTTCTGTTTGTAGGCATAAAATTCATGCTTATTAAGTGAATAAGAACTTAGTGTAGTTGTATTGTGTTTTCTTTCTTCTTTCTGTTTAAAATATATACTTATTTTGCAGTGCTGGGGGCTGAGCTCACTGCCGGCTGTCTGCTAGATAACACTTGTCCCTGTGCCACACATCCAGCCCCGGAAAGCTGGCTGAGAGCCGGGCCCAGAGAGGGTCGGGCCCAGAGCACTGAGCATGCTCAGTGAGAACACACAGGATACAGTTTAAAGATTTTTTTGAATGTTTAGAAATTATAAAAACTGTCTTTTTATTTTTAACAGGATGGCTTAAATTCCTTGGTCCTTGATTTGGATTTTCCTGCCTTGAGGAAAAATAAGAATATAGATAATTTCTTAAATAGATGTAAGTATGTTTATTTTTTCAATTTTTTTTGTATGTTCATTTTTAAACTTCATATTTGATCATATAACTACACTTGGACAAAATATTTATATTTGATTAATGTTACAGTCCATAAACTTATTAACTCAGTTAACTTGTTAACTCATTAAGTTATTAAATGTAAGGATATTTTAGTTTATCATTTGTTTTATTTAAAAACTGATATTTAGCTAGGCATAGTGGCACATGCTTGTGATCCCAGTGCTCAGGAGGCTGATTCAGGATGATCGCTGTGAGTTTGAGGCCAGTCTGGGCTACATAGCAACACCCTATCTCAAAAACAAACAAGCAAAAAAAAAAAAACAACTGGTATTCATAGTGCTTGCCTACTTACTTGAGGCCCTGAGTTTGACCCCCCCAGCACCACAGAGGGGAAAAAAAAAGCTCATATTCTTTAGTTTTGAAGCAAAATTGCAGAACTGAAGTACAGTATGTAAAGTTGAAGATCCTGTGTAAATTATTAATGCTATTTAGCTGTTTTAGGTTATTTATAGCCATTCTAAATGAAGTTTTAAATTAATATTGACAACTCTAAGACGGATTTCAGTTACCCAGAGGAAATAATAAGCTTTGATGTTTCTATAAATGTGGACATTTTGGTGTAAGGAAAAGGAATGTGATAACAATTATTACATGTATTATGTTAACCCTTCATAACATACTCTCATGTGCTTATTACATGTATATTAACATATATTATAAACACGTGTTTGTTCTGTATCCCCATGTTTGCGTTAAGCAGTTTGCCAGTCAGTACTGATGTTGAGGTAAATTGAATTGAATTCTAAAAATCAGATATTCTTAAAATGATTAATACATGTTTTATATCACCTTAGTAAGCTGTGTAATTTGGAGCTGCCAGATACTGGAGTATTTCCCAGTTAAATCTCATCTGCAGTTACCATATAGGCCGAGTGTGGTTACTACTGTGTAATCTCTGCCATCATTTATCATGAACTCCAGGGTTTCCTGGTCCTGTGTCAGCTGATGTCGAGTTTGCCGAGTGAGAGTTAGCATGCAGAAGGGCTTAACTGTTGTTCTTTGGCCATTCATGTGTATGGCTTTGGTTCTTTACTGTTAGGATAGTGTGAGGCTTAGGTTTTGTTTGTTTTTCGGGGTCTTCACACTGAGCTACAACCCCAGCTCTTTTCACATGGTGGTTTGTTTTGTTTTGTTTTGAGACAGGGTCTTGCTATGTAGTTCAGCTGGCCTTGAACTCACTATGTAGCTCAGGCTGGCCGCAAACTCAACAGCAATCCTCCTGCCTCAGCCTCTTCAGTGCTAGGATTACAGGTGTGCACCACCACAACCGGCCCAAATTTTTAATTTTGAGACAGAGTCTTGCTGAGTTGCCCAGTCTGAGTTCAACTTGGAATCCTCTTGTCTCAGCTTCCCAGAGAATCTTAGAGGTTCAAATAGGAGCCTTTAAAGACCAACGGCAGATTTAGCTGAAAACTAAGTCCAGTTTGTTGAAATAAAAATTAGTTTACAAATATGGTGATTATTTACAAATACTGTTAATAAATGTGATTCTTGATATTACAAATCTGGTGAACTTTTTATTGTAGATGAAAAAGTTGTGAAAAAAGTCAGAGGTCTGCAGATGAAGGCCGAAGACTATGATGTTGTGAAAGTCATCGGGAGAGGAGCTTTCGGCGAAGTGCAGTTGGTAAGAAGTTGTGTGATGTTCTGGTTTTGGGAAGCTTTTCGAGAGTGGCAGAACGGGGCAGAACGGCTCTAGGGCATGTGCTCAGCCTCCCTCACCTGGCTGCTTCTGGGCGGCTCACGTTCTCCATCACAGCAGCAGGCAGCCTCTTGTCAGTACAAGGTCCTTCCGGCTCGGGAGACCTGGGATTTGCGATGCCTGCTGCGTGGCTTCACCTGTAGCCTGTAGCCACCACAACTACTATGTTGTTTTAAAACCGTTCAGATTAAAAATATTGCTACTTAATAAATGGAGATTTATTTCAATCTATGAGAAATCAAATGAAGAAATTGTAATAATTGAAAGTAAATCTGGAATTTATCTTTGTAGGCCAAAGCAGTACCGCTGGGAGGTTTTATAAATGTTAACAGTAAATAGTACGTGTATTATTCAGCGAGGAGCTATAATAATGTTCCTGTTTGCATCCTTATTGTTAAATTGGGGAGTCAAATTCTTTTCCTTAAGCACAACAGTGTGGTACTCCTTTAGATGGAGCAAGGAGGAAAGTGGTGATAACTGTCAGCATGGGTTTCTAGAAGAAGCTGTTGTCACAGCATGTCATTTGTTGCTGCTGTCTTTGATAGATTTATTGGACTTATGGGCTGGGGTACTGCGATCAGTGTAACACCTGTGCATAAGACACCCAAAGAAGTCTGACCCCAGAAGAAACGGCAGCTGAAGAGTTGTACCTGATATAATTGCTTGTGCTCTAGGGGATGGGCGATAGCAGAGGCGGTTCACAGGGAGAGATTCTCCAGGGCAGCTCCAGGGCCTCTTCTCCTGGGAAATGTTATTAATGATGTGTTTTGGGGCAATGATGGCATGTTGAATAACTTTGCAAGTGAGTGAAGCCTGATGTATAATTGAGAATGAGTTTAGACGATGAACTGAAGTCCAAAAATCATTGGTGGGGAGAATCATTGTCCACACAGAAGTGCAGTTAGGCAGAAAAAATGTGCTTGGATGTGCAGAAGGAACACAAGGACTAGATTGCTTAGAAGCATTGTGTGAATTAGAGAGCGATTTCCCCTGAATGTTGTCAGGCAGGAGGAGGTTCCCAAAACAGTGACGAAATCTGGGGCTGCTGTAATGTGATATTTAAGACATGGCAGTAGATTTTCTTTACGTTGACCTGACTGGGCCATGCCCAGAATATTTTCTTCATTCTAGAGCCCCTGTTGCCCCGAAGTGGTGGTAGTGGTGATTTGTTTTCAGGTTCAAAACAAAGTTGCTTTGGTTTTATAGTCTCCATTTCATATCATACATTGGTGTATAGAAGTATAACATATTTTTTGAGCGTTGAGTTTGTTTAAATTTGTTCTAATAGTTTTTGGTGAAGTACTTCAGGTTTTTCTGTACATAAGGTCATTCAGAGACAAGTGGATGGAGACTGTTTCTTCCTTTCCCGCCCTCCCTCTGTCCCTCCCTTGTACTAACTGCCCCCACTAGAACCCAGCACGGTGGTGAGCAGAAGTGCTGTGAGCAGGCCTCCTGCCTCGTTTCTCTGAGGAAGAGCTTTTAGACTGTCAGCGGCAAGTGGGATGCTCACCATGGGTGCTTAAGCCACGCCATTTATATACTGAGGCAATTTTTCTACGTTGTTTGGGTGTTATTATTTTAATTACTGAAAGGCACTGAATATGGTTAAATGCCTTTTTTGCCTCATGATTATATGTGTTTCTCCTCTGCATTCTGCTAAGGTGGTGTATTAACATTAGTTTTTCCTACATTTAGCTGTCCTTGCTTCACAGCAATAAATCCTGCCTGGGCATGGTGTATGGTATGTGACAAGTTGTTTCTGTCTTACCGCTTCTGAGATTGGGTCTTGTCTCTGGTTTACATGTGATTGTGGCATTTGTCTTCGTGGGGTCCTCAGAGCTCGTTTTCCTTGGGTCTCCCTGACCATGGATGTGGCCTGTGTCTTTGTATCTCTGATACCATTTGGGGAGTTTAAGCTGCTCCGTGCCCACACAGCCCCTGCCTCTCTCTTCTACTGATGGGCCCACAAGGTGTGTGTTGCTGGGGGAAGTCCCACTTTCTTTTTTTGGAGGTGCTGGGGGTCAAACTGAGGACTTGCACTTCCTAGGCAGGTGCTCTACTACTGAGCTGAATCCCCAACTCTTACACTGCTTTCTTGCCTTTCTGTATGTTTTCGTTTTGTTCCTCAAGCATATTTGTGACAGATGTTGGAAATTTTTTGTCCAGTAGATCTGCCATCAGTTCTTTCGTTTCCAGGGCCAGCGTCTGTTGGTTCTTTCTTTGGAGTGTGTCTGTCCTGCTGTCTTCGTGCACCTTTGGGGTTCTGTGTTGGTAACTGGCCGTGTGGATCTGATAGTGTGTCTGGGGTTCAGATCCTTCCCCTTTGCTAAGGCTTGCTATGTGTATGTGTGTGTGTGTTAATTGCTGTAGCTTGTGCCTGCCAGTATTGGGCTAAAGCATAAGTTTAAGATCTTCTCAGGTCTTTTCTAAGCCAGTGACTTTCCTTGGATACACACTCACTTTGTAATTTTCCTGTTTTGAATGTCTGGTCCTTAAAATCTGGCTCCCACAAGGGCAACAAGTTGAAGGTAAGGGGGCAAAAAAAAGTGTACTGAACTTCCAGATCCCGCGGCATCACTGCAGCGTGAGAGGGCGGGCTTGCAGCTGTGAGAGAGGTCGCTGACCCTGACTGCCCTCTCTGCGTAGTGATGTGAACAGCAGCAGCCGTGATCAGAGCACGCGTGTTCCTGGTGTGTGCCGTGTCCTTTTGTGCACCCTGGCTCCCCTGGGACGTGTGGAGCACAGCACAGCTGCCTGCCAAGGGGCTGAGGACCTGGGACAGCAGCTGTGGCTGTCCTGAGAGCTGAGATTTGTCCGAATTAACTACCCTGTTAGTCTAAGGCTGCCCCTGGAAGGTGCAAGGCTTCAGCAGATTCCAGAGTTCGCAAATCTTCATTTCAGACACACTGTCCCAGTGCGGTTGTAGCCTAGGTGGGGACCCAGGTTACTGTTGCGTCTTCTCAGAACCCTCATGCTCTCCCTCTAGGTTGGTGGCTCTTCTCTAGCCGCTCTTGAGATATGTCACTCTGTTCTTTGTGCTTGCGCAGCTTCTGAGGAGACGTTCTCGTCCCTGTTCCTGTGTAAGTAAAGCCCGACCCCCACCTCCCACCCCCGCCCCGGCTTCCCTTTGGGTCTGTCCTTTTGAGGGGGGTAGTTTGAAAGTGATGTGCCTACATGCAGTTTTTTGGCGCATGTCCTCCTTAGTGTTCTTTGAGTTTTCTAGATCTGTGATTTGATCTGATACTAATTTGGGGAAATTTTCAGTCATTATTTCATATTTTTCTTTGTTTTTTTTTTCTCTTTCTCGTCTAACATTCCCAGTACACATTATATTGCACCTTTTGTAGTTGTATCATAAACTTCGGATATTCTCTTCTGATATTTTTTCCATCTTTGGTTTTCCTTAGCTTTCGAGGTACCTACCAATCTCCCCTCAAACTCAAATTCTTTGCCCAGTCATGTCTGGTTTCCTAATGAGCCCGTCAAAGGCATTCTTTATTTCTGCTGCAGTGCTGTTGATCTCTGGAATGTCTGTCTCTCTGCCTGCATCCCCCTTTGTCCTTGCATATTGCCCACTATGTCCATTAAGCTCCTACCATATTAATCATTCTTCTTTCAAATTTCCAGTCTAATAGTTCTGGCATCCCTGTCTTGTGTCATTCTGATGTTTGCTATCTTTTCAAGTTGTACTTTTGCCTTTAAGTGTGCCCTCTGATGTTTTTCTTGATGGCTAGACATGATGCATTGGATGAAAGGAACTACTGTTGAGCAGGCCTTTAGGAATGTGGCACAGGGCAATGTGTACAGTTTGCAGTTCTGTGGTGAGATCGCAGTCTTCATAGTAGACCTGTAGTAGACCTGTGGACTTCAAACCTCAGATGTGCTTCTCCTCCCTCTCCCTGGAGGTGGGGCAAGTCGGCTGGCATGCACAGGAGTTTTGAACCCCTCCACCAAGTTCCTCAGCTCTGAGTATGTCTATTTTCCTAAGAGCAGACCTTGTTATGAACGGGACTCTGGTGCATTTCAGGGTGGTACCTTCCCCTCTCTCCGCTAGAAGAATCAGCATAAGAGGATTTCCCCCCAGTATTTACTGTGGGGACCTGGATGTAAAACTTACTAAAGTAGGTGCCACCTTTTGACTGGGCCCCACTAGCCTTTAGTTCTCAGGCTTGACCACACTTGGCCTCCACAGCTGGCCAGTTACCAGTCAGGTTGCCTGCTCCACGGAGCTGGCTGTTCCCTGGGCTCTGACCCTGGAATCCCTGGCTTCCTCTCCTCAGCCTTGGAGCCCTGTGACCTTACTTAGTCCTCTTTCAGGTCCAAAAGAGGCATTGATGTTCAATCTGATTAGCTTTCTATATTGTTACTAGGATGGAATAGTGACTTCAGGCTCCTTACACGTGGGGACAGAAACGTTAGCAGGCACATTTAGCCTGTACTTAAGGGATGCACTCCAAACAGTGCCCTCTGACGTGGGTTGAAAGAAGTAAGAGGTTGCTTTGGAACACATTTGAGGAAAACACTGCCTTGGAAAATGGTAACATTTTATTGTTTGCTTGTGTTTTTTGTTTTTCAGTGAAAATGGTGACACTTCAGATTTTTGATGTTCTAGTGGGAAGAGTGAGGTTAGGTTATAGGACAGTTGAGTTACTAAAGATCTTGCAGGGAAAATGTAGAATAGATGAATCCAGCTGTGCTGTTTTCTAACTCAGAGATCATGGTGACCATAGGCATAAATCTTTCCCTGAGTTCCGCCCTGGAGAGTCGAGACAATAATAACTATTTTATGAGGTCGTCAAGGGCAGCAGGTGAATTAATACAGTAGACAAACCTGGTTGCAGTGCTCCCTGAGGGTACCTGTTACTAGCAGTGCCTGTTTGAGATATAGAAGCATACTGTATGGTATTTTACACAGATATGTTATTTCTCCAGGCTTATGATGCAGAATAGCTGCAGAAGAGAGGCTAGAATTTGGAGTTGAATTTTGAAAGAAGAGTGACAGACCCTGATTTATCGTGTTTTAATGTCACAGTATTCACTGTTCTATGTTCCTCTGTTCATTATAATTCAGTATATTAAAGGAAAGAAAGGAAAATATATAGATATGAAAGGCTTTTCAGTTTTGTTGTTAATTTTCCATTGCAGAATTTGTTTTGGCCACAAATATGCAGAAGCAAAGTCATATGATTTTTAAACTGAAAAATATTTTAACATTCCATGAATCTGATGACCTGACCCAGGAGCCTGTGGCATGCTTGTCTTGTCTCTGTCGCCATAGGCAGAGGTCTTTAAAAGATGTGTATGTAGTGCACGAGACATTGGCTGTAGAGGCAGGCTGCTCGTAGTTGAGTTCTGCCTGCGCACTAGCTCCCGAGTCTTCTCGGCCCTCAGTTTCTTAGGTGTTAAGTGAAGCTAACGGTGGCATTCCTATCTCCTAGGGTTTCTGTGACAGTAGAACTGTCAGGTACACAGTAGTTCATTTAGGCATCTACCCACAATTTAACCAGACTCCATTATGTTCCCGGAGCTGTCCAGTCTCTAGAGATGCCTAGCGCAGCCTCCGTCTTTCTTAAGGTTGCAGTTCTGTGGAGGAGAAGAAGATGACCATTTCTGATGAGGCCGAACGCTGTGAAGCGTGTGCCCGATGGGGTCTGGAGACACTGCAGAAGTGACTTAGGTTGAGACCGGAAGGAGCTGTCCCCGTGAGAAGGTGGGGTTGAGGTGGAAGTTGCAGCCCAGCAGTATAGCACAGGACAGCATGGAGAGTGTTGAGAGGCAGAAAGCTACCGACCGTCAACAGCTTTTGGGTTGGGTGAGTTTTCTTGTCTGAGAAGGCGTTCCTCACAGATTGAAGAGTTCTGTGATTCCACGATGGCAGAAGCTGCTCAGTCTGTGTCTTTTTTTGCTACCTACTTTACTTTATGTCATGAAAAGTTTGTGACATGGATGATTTTTTTTCTGATATCAGTATTGCTAGTGGCTTGTGTCTTTTGTGTATCTTTTCTGACATCTCAGTTTTATAGAGGAAGCTAGAATTATGGGTAGTGTTTTCACACAGCAAAGCTTCTTGGTTGATGTCTGTGTGTGCTGGCTGCCCAGGGCTGCGTGGCTGACACCACAGAAATGTGTGTCCGCACAGTCCTCTCCAAGAGGAAGTCCAAGAGCAAGGTGTTGGCAGCCTTGCTGACCGGCCCCTTGGTGTCCTTACTGCTCTGACGATTGGGAGCATTTGGAAACTGTTGCAAGAAGCGTCGAATTATTTTCAGTGGGTATTTATATTTTATCCTAAGTATTTTCATTCTGGGAAAGTTAAAAAAAATTTCCCTATTGAGTTATAAAAACTGGGTCAATGCTAATTATTTTCTCTTGAAATTAAAAAAGAATTCTTTTATGTATACTATGACAAATATGTTCATATATTTTTAAAATTCACAAATAGGGCTGGGGATTTAGCTCAGTGGTTAGAGTGCTTGCCTACCAAGCACAGGCCCTAAGTTTGATCCCCGACACAAAATAAAATAAAATTAAATAAAATTAAATTCACGAATAGTGAGGGAGACCTACTGAGTGATACCAACTCTTCTTAGTTTGATGTGTAGCTATGCAGCTACTCAGTTTCTAAAGACATGTAGAATATATGTGTGTCTCAAATATCTCCATATTAAGGGATTACCTTATGTACGTGGTTTTGTAATTCATGTTTTTTAATGCAACAATAAATAGTAGCACATGTTTGTTTTTTTTTTTTTTTGGTGCTGGGGATTGAACTCGGGCCCTTGTGCTTGCAAGGCAAGCACTTTAACCACTGAGCTAAATCCCCAGCCCCAGTAGCACATGTTTTTATAACAGTTATTGTACAACATTTGGGGCAGACACAATCCCACAAGTCTTTAAGTAGTATTGTTACTATGATGCCAGTTTTGGAGATGGGGAAACTCAGTTTGCATGGACAGGACAAATAACCCGCCGATGTTCACACAGCTGCTTAGTGGCTGAAGTGAGATGTGGATTGAGGGGAGGATTCCGGGGCTGTTCTCCTTGTTGCGTGATCATAGCCGTCTTCCTGTCATGTAAGTGTGTACTTTATCTGCAGTGTTATAGACTACGTAGTATTTTACTGTTGTCTTACTCAGACTTGGTTCTTCTTTCTTGAAACACCCTTTTCCCTGTTTTACTGGCTCTTCCTTCTCATTCTGCTTCAGGTGGTTCATCCCCACCTGACCTCTATGTGTTGTGGTTTCCAGTGGGTAGACTCTTACTTGCATTCTCTTCCAGGGTGAGCTCATGCATCATGTACTTTAATAACCTTTATTTGATGTCACAAGGCTCAGTTTTATAGTTACTGCTCAGAACTTTGTACCTCACTCTTCAGTTCATATCCACAATGACTTACTTGACATTAAGATGTGTCATAGGGGAGGGAAGGGGAAAGGGACTGAAAAAAAAAGAAACAAGCCATAATATGTATGTGTAACCACTCCCCAAGATGACTGCAAACTGCATGAATTGCAGGCATGTACTAATAAAATAAAAAATCAAACAGGGCCTGGCACATATTAGGCAAGAGCTCCACCTCCAAGCTGAGAGCCCCCACCCTCGGTTGTAGTCTTTGGCCGCTTCTTTTACAAATCCCTGAAGTGATCACTTCCCATGTTTGATGGTTGCTCACCGCAGGTGTGCTTGCCTACACTGAGTCCTCTCTCAGGCGGAAGTGCATGGTTCTGGTGGTAAATTCCTGCGTTGGCCGCATCATGCTAGGACGTATCTGTGTTCTCTCTTGTTGGTTTGTTCGGATCTGCTCAAATAAAAGTTCTTATGTGGGCTTTGTTATGGGAGAGAACATTTTATAATTTACTAAAATTTCTATTGTATTTTATTCAGTATTTGATCTGTAAAGTATGCTGGTTCTTTCCTGTCTCCTTGGGGAAAGACAGTACTCCTTTGGTTTACTTTATTTTCATCAATATAAATATTGGTTCTAGATGTGTAGTATTTGATAAGCAGTGACTAAAAATATTACGTGTTGAATCTTCCTTAAAACTGGAAATTTATAGGCTGGCCAGCCATCAAGTTTAAAAATATTTTGCTAGATATTGTGAATTCCAAATTCTAGTGTCTAATAAGTGTATTTTATAGCTGTCACTGGCATTGAACTTGGCACTGTGGAGAACATAACAATCATGAATGATCCCTACTCTGCTGAGTGTATATTCTAACATCAGAGACAGGCAGTAAATACACAGACACAACATTTAAAAAGTATGGACTGTGGTATGTGCTGGGAAGAAAATAAACGAAGGACTGAAGTGGGGCAGTGTGTGGTGCTCTTGGGTGGTCCGAAGCAGCCTCTTTGCGGTGTTCCTGTTTCAGCCAAGTGCATGAGGAACAAGTGTCCTTGGGGAAGGGAGAGTGAGGGACTACGGAAGGGTTCCTGGTGCTCCCCTCAGTACCATCACGGTCCCGAGGAAAGGCTCGGTGTAGTAGAGGCACTGAAAGGAGATGTGTGTGCCTGAAACGTGCAGAGGAACAAAAATGACAACATTTCAGTTGGGCAAGTTGACATAGGCAGGATGATTTGGGAGCCTGTAGACTATGGCCAGCAGCTCAGTTTCCACTTAGCTTCTTTCTTCCTACCCTGAGAAGGGAGGTGCAAACTAGACAGAACTCCTGAGTGAGAGTGAAACTGGGTGGAACATCAGGCTGATAGCCATCGTCTGGCTTTGTTTGTGGAAGTCGTCCTGTGAGCTTGCATGTGTGGACATAGCGTGGATTCTACATGCAGACTGCTTGTGAAACTTCATTCTGTGTGGTCCTCAGGCAAGTGTACGTCCCTGTACCACATACTTGGCATTCATAATGGGGAAATAATACCTCAGTGAAACTGTTATGAAGAGTAAGATAATACTCTAAGATAATACATGAAAATATATAGTCCCTGGCACGTACTACTAAGTACTCAGTAAATTCATTCTTTCAGAAAAGATTTACTGAAAGAGTATTATGTGTCAGGCTTTGTACTAGGCACGGGGATTAAATAGTGAATAAAACACAAGTATTTGCCTTCATTAGGTTAAATTCTAGGGCTGAGGTTGGTGACCAGTAAGTTTTTAAAAAGATGTAAGTGGTTGCAGAATACAGTTGGGCAAGAGCAAGGGGACACAGTGGACCAGGGAGTGTGCCAGCAGCGGAGGTGGCATTACTCTGGACTCTAGAGCTGGCTCAGGGTAAAAGATGTTGCCCCGGGGGTGGGAGCGCTGGGTGTTGGACGTTGCTGGACTGTGAGACAGCTGGAAGGTAGGAGTGATACAATTTGCTGACAGAGGGGTTTTTAGCCTTAGTAACCGGAAGAATAAAATTGTTACTTGTGGACATGGGGTTGACTATAGAAAGAATAAATTTAAGGGTGAAGATGAGTTTTGGTTTTGGATATCCTGTTAGATACCTAGGTATAAATGTCAGCAGTTGTTATTTAATATTAATTATTGAGCGAATGTTAACTGCGTTTATTATACATTAAATATTTACTGATTCTGTAGTAGATGGTTAATTACTAGTTCTGGGAATTAAAAGAGTGGTCAAAAATAGTGTTCTTGCTCTTAGGGAATTTCTAGTCTAATGGGGAAGATAGGAATTAACCAAACAACCATATTATTGGTAGTTTTCTCCTTTAAGGAAAAATAACCTTTTAAGATAAACTACCTAGAAGGAAATTAAGGTAACTTAATAAAATCACAGATATCCCTTGAGCCCTAAGTCTATTAGGTTTTCATGTTCACATAGTGAGAGATATATGTGCACTGATGCTTCACTCTAAAATAAAATTTTTTCCCCTGGAGACATATCTTGGAAGTTTCCTATTTAATAATACTGTATTCTTTTGTTTCTTTCGTGCTGGGGATCGAACTCCGGGCCTTGTGCTTGGGAGGCAAGTACTCTAACCACTGAGCTAAAGCCCCATCCTCAATATCTTATTGTTAACATTGGTTAAGTAACAGGAGAGAATGACACCTCACAAATTCAGCTTTGTTCAGCTGATGTAAGATCCATCATCTATTGAGAGCTGTCCCCTCTGTTTCTCTTAATGTGTGTATTACACCTCCACTTTGTATCAGGTAGTTAAGGACCGCTTTGTTCTGCAGCTGAAGTCTTAACAGTAGCATTGTGTTATGATCTGATCACTGTCCCTCATGAAGTTAAAGGGCTTTTTTGTGTGTTTAACAAATCCACAGGTTCGTCATAAGGCATCGCAGAAAGTTTACGCTATGAAGCTGCTTAGTAAGTTCGAAATGATAAAAAGATCAGATGCTGCTTTTTTCTGGGAAGAAAGAGATATTATGGCCTTTGCCAATAGCCCTTGGGTGGTCGAGGTAAGCACACTAAATTTTAAACTTTATTTTCTTGTTTCATGAGTTCTTATTGTTCATAAGACTTGACTTTGTCAGAAGCTCTGTGCCTCAGTCGCTCAGTAGTAACACAGTTGTGGGTAATCAGAGGCCATTCGGCACACTTGTTTAATGTCCCTAAACGCTGCGCCTGGCATAGACACGACATGGGATAATTGCTTACTTTGGTGTGTGGAAGCAAGTATTGCTTGCAGCTTTTTTCTTTTTAGTTCCTTTATGTGCAGAAGTGGTTTGATCACCGCTGTGCCATTATTCTCTGCCTACCTTTTATTGTAATTTACATCATTGGAAAATAGTAAATTATTTTGGTCATTTGGAAGAGTATGTCCATGTTAATGTTGGTCAGAAGTTTGTGTTATGTGAATTGTCCTGTCTTTAAAGCATCTCGCAGTAGATGTTTTGGAAATTCTCCCGCAGTCCTTTATATATTACCTGTGGCAGTGGTGGCAAACCTATGGCACATGTGCTACAGCAGGCCATTTGCATCATTGAAAGCTTCAGAAGGGTCACCATACCTGACCTATGATAGCACTCTCAACTCTGCCTCTTCCTTGAGTGGATTAAGGAATTTATGATTCTGTTTTGCCAGCCTTTCCATTATATTCCTCACTAGGTTTGCTTCTCTGGAGATTTTTAATACTAGAATTTTTTTTTTTTTTTTTTTTTTTGCTGGGGCTTGAACTCGGGGCCTTGCGCTTGCTAGGCAAGGACTCTAACCACTGAGCTAAATCCCCACCCCAATACTAGAATTTTTTAAAAGTGCCAACTTAGATGACTATATTACCTAAAGATTGAGTCATAATCTCCCCTTGCCTTTAATTTTGTTGACTGTAGCTAGTGATTAGGAATTTTTGAGAATTATGTACCATGATTTTACTTGATTAAAGAATGATGACAGTAAATAATTTTTCTACTTTTCACTTTGTTTTCGTAATTGTGGATTTCATTGCTATTTCCAGTTAACCATTTTATATGATGGTGTCTTTTGATCTTTTAATTCTGCTGAGTAGACCCTTTTCGAGTGTTAATTGATAATCTCTTGATTTTTGAAGTAATCTGAAAAAGTAGATTAGTGATGAAAACATAGTACATTTGAAAAAACAACTAAGGATCCAAAACCAGTACACAAAAATCAGTAGATGCTGGGTGTGGTAGTGCACACCCGTGATCCCAGCACTCAGGAAGCTGAAGCAGGAGGATCACCTTGAATTTGAGACCAACCTGGGCTACATAGTGAGCTTAGGGCCAGCCCGAATTACAGAGTCAAATCCCTTCTCAAAAAACAAGAACAACAACAAAAAATTTCCCATACACCAGTAATGCACATGCCACGAAAGAATCAGGAAAACAATTCCATTCACAAGAGATTGAAAAAAAATATATGTAGGAATCAACCTAAAGAAGAATATGAAGATCTCTGTACTGAAGATTAGAGAACATTGAAGAAAGATACTGAAGAAGATGTGAGGAAATAGAAAGACCTCCTTTGTTCATGGATTGTTAAAATGGCCATGTTTCCAAAAGTGATTTACAGGTTCAGTGTAATCCCTATTAACATACTAGCAGCATTCACAGAACTAGGAAAAAATGCAAAAGGAATCACGAAAGACTGAAGCAGCCCAAACAGCACTTTGCAACAAGAGTAGCGCCAGAGACATCACTGTGCCTCACACTGCAAAGCTGCAGCGACGGCACGGCGTGGTGCTGGCACAGGATAGGCAGGCGGCCAGTGGCGCAGAGCAGAAGACAGAAACCACCCAGGCGCCCGCAGCCATCTGATTTTTACAGAGGGACAAAGACCTGTGCTACAGGAAAGGCCTCCAGCAAATGGTGCTGGAAAGACTGGATACCCACTTTCAGAAGTTTATGCCAGATCCTTCCCTCTCTCCCTGTGCTAAAATCAAGTTAAAATGGATCAAAGACTGTTATGGCCTGGATCTGGCTGTCCCCTCACAGCCTCATGCACTCGGAGGTAGCTTTTCAGAGGTGGCTGGATCTAGGGTATGTGATGCTGGGATTACTACAGTAGGCTTCTGAGTAGTGTGGCATAGTTCGGGGTGTGGGGAATGGGAAGTCCCACGCTGAGTGTGGGTGGCAGGTAGCCTGGAAGGGATGAAAGGGAGAGACTGGCTGTTGCTACTGCTTACTACTTCACTGCTTTGCTGCCTTCTGCCCACCATGAACTGTTTGTTTGCTGCAACACCCCTCTGCCATCCTACCCTGCCTTGGAGCCAGCCAACTATGGACTAAGCCTGTACAAACTGTGGGCTATAGTAAACCTTTCCTCCTTTATCTTTGGGTGTTGGGTATTTTGTCTCAGCAACTAGAAAAGTAACTAAGACAAAGATCTAGATATAAGACCAGAAACTTCAAAACTGCTGGAATATACTATAGGGGAAACATTTGAAGCCATAGGCCCAGGCAGAAACTTCCCAAATAGGACTCCAGTAGCACAGGGAATCAAGAATCAACAAATGGGAGGACTTCAAATTGAAAAGTTTCTTCACAACAGAAGAAACAATCAGCAGAATGAACAGACAACCTACAGAATGGGAGGAAATCTTTGCTAGCTGTTCTTCCGATAGAGGATTGCTATCTAGAATATATAAAGAACTCAAAAAGTTTAACACCTCCCAAAAAACCCCAAATACCCCAGTCAATAAATGGACAAATGAATTGAACAGGGAGTCCTCAAAAGAAGTACAAATGCCCAAGAATATATGAAAAAAAAAAAAAAGTTCAACATTTGTCTTAGTCACTTTCTCATTTCTGGGACAAAATACCTGACACCCAAAGGTTAAAGGAAGAAAGATTTGGACTCACAGCTGGGGACTAATCCACTATCACAGAGCACATGAGGCTTTGGGGGACATCTAGAGATAAGTCATAATGATATCTTTAGCTCTTAAGGAAATGCAGATCAAAACTACATTAAAGTTCTATCTCACCCCAATTAGAATGGCTGTCATCAAGAATACGAAAACAATGCGTGCTGGTCAGGATGACAGCAAAGGAAGCCTTTGACCCTGCTGGTGTGAATGTAAACTAGTATGGAGATTTCTTTTGTAGGAATCTTTCTTTTTTTTTTTGTTGCCAGGGATTGAACTCAGGACCTTGTGCTTGCTGGGCAAGCACTCTAACCATCGAGCTAAATCCCAGGCCCCGGTGTGGAGATTTCTTAAAAACTAAAAATAGATACAGCATTTGAGACAGCTGTGCCTCTCCTTGGTGTACATGAGTATTTTTTCACATGAAATTGGTATATATGTTCATATGTTCCTTCTAAGGATCTACCTTGTAGAGAAATTGATGAGTCCCAAGTATGCCCATAATCAATTTCAGTGGCTTATTTATGTTCCCAAGTCTCAGCTCTTACTTTTTTGATGAGTACTCAATATTTAATTATACAAATAACCCCATAATTCATTGTTACTATATTATTGTTGAAAATATCCCTTTTCAATTTTCTTTTTTTATTTTATGAAAAAATTAAATGATTGCATAACAAAATAATAGAATAACAATAGTTAATATACTCTGCAGTGTATAATTATCTTGAAAGTATAGTTACTCAGAATATAAGACAGCAACTAAAAAGATTGTCTTACAAAGAAGAAACAAACAGCTTGTAGCACAAAACTTTCTTTTCAGTGAACTAAGAGAAATGAGTGATATAAGTGAAACAGATTAGCATGTACAGTATATTTAAATATTTTTGAAACAACAAAATAGGCAATTTGGGGAGCCATCAGAATCTCTCCCCACTTCCTGTTTATCTATCTTCCATTTTGCTCATTTGCATACATATATATACTTTCAGTTTCTTATTTAAGAGAAACCTGCCATAGTTAAGCTTGTATATCTCATTATTTCACTTATGTTCTCAAATTGCATCCATTTACCTACAAATTGCTCAAGTTTATCTTTCTTTGTGCTAGAGTAGTACTTCATTGTGTGTAAATACATTTTCCTTATCCATTCATCTGTTGGTGGACATACATGCTGTTTCCAAGATCTAGCTGTTGTAAATTGTGCTGCTGTAAACATGGGTGTGCATGTGTCCCTATAATACCATAATTTTAGCTCTTTTGGGAAGGTAGTTAGAAGGGGATAGCTGGGTCAAATGGAATTTCTAGTTTTGGTTTCTTGAAGAATCTCCTCACTGATTTCCCTAGTAGCTGTACTAGTGTACATTCCCACCGGCAATGTAGAAGAGTTCCTCCCCCTTACCCACAGCCTCTCCAGCATTTGTTATGTTAGATTTTTTGATGATTGCTGTTCTTTCTGAGGTAAAGTGGTTTTTCGGAGTAGCTTTAATATGCATTTCTCTAATGGCCAGCAATGCTGAACACTTTTTCATATATTTATCGGCCATTTATACTTCTCAGAAATGTCTATTCATTTTGGTTGCCCATTTTTTGATTGGTTGTCTGGAGAAAAGACAGCCTCTTTAATAAATGGTGCTGGGAAAATTTGATGTCCACACACAGAAAATTGAGTCTAGACCACATATCTCACCATGTACTAAACTAAAATCAAGTAGATCAAAGATCTAAATGTTAAAATGGAAACACTTAATCTGCCAGAGATAAAATAGGTGCAACTCTTGAAGACACACGTGGAGGCAAGGATTTTTTGAATAAAACCCCAGTGATACAAGAAGTAATACTGAGAATCAACAAGTGGGATCATATCCAATTAAAAAGCTTCTGCATATCAAAGGAAACAACCAACGGAGTGAAGAGACAACCTACAGAATGGGAAAAAGTTTTTGTCAGCTATTCCGCTAACAGAGGACTAATATCTGGAAAATAGAACTCAAAAAAATTAAACTCCTTAATTTTCTTATTTAAGTTTTAAGTTATGCTTCAATATAAATTTTGGACCCATCTGTATTTCTTAGAGATACATTAATGTGATTTTGGTAAAGTATTGACACATTTTAAAAACCTTTATTTTTCTGCTGGTGAAAAGGACTTTGTGTTTGTTTGGTTTGTTTTTTGCTTATTTTTTGAGACATAGTCTTGCTGTGTAGTTCAGGCTAACCTTGAACTCCTTCTGTAGCCCAGGCTGGTCTCAAACTTGTGGTGATCCTACTGCCTCAGCCTCCCAAGTGCTGGAATTCCAGGCATGTGCCACCATGCCTGGCTGACTTTGTCTTTTTTAAACCATCTGTGTATTCAGTTTGCTAATTTTCTAGTGGTGTTTTCTAGTGCTATTTTTCCAGTGTGTTTTCATGGTAAACACAACTCACTTTTATAGTTTTATCATCCAAATATGTGCCACTAAACAACTTTCTATAGTTAAACATTTAAAAATTTTAATTTCAGATATATCTTATAAGTCTCTCTACCTGGGATGTCCTCTCCCATTTTCTTTTGTTCTCAGGTTGAGGAAACCTGGAGTTTGTTGGTTTTGTCCTTACAATGCAGTTTAATGTACTGCTCTCTCAATCATGGTTTTGTAAAATGTGAGTGTATATAAAGCCTTGGTCAGATTCAAGTTTGACTTGAGGGGGAGTCTGAGTTTCCTAAGCATTGCTTTTCTTCTGTCAGAAGGCTCATGTCTGATACCTGTTTCATTACCAATTGGTGCTCATGGTCTCAGTCCATTAATTCATGTTAATACTCCAATTATTCCCCCTTGATTATAGTGAGTTGAATATTTCTGTCTATTTTTGTGTTTGTGTTCGTTTTGTTTTATGAGACAGTGGCTCACCACGTAGTTCAGGCTGGCCTCGAACTCACTATGTAGCCCAAACTGCCCTCAAACTCATCGATTCTTTCCTGAGTGCTGATAGTACAGGTGTGCACCACCACACGTGGTGGGAATATTTCTATAAAGATAAATAATTCTCCTATTGACTAATCAATTACCCACTGTTACAGTTCACATAGGAAGGGCAGGGTAAATGCTTTATTCTTCTTCGTACCATATTTCCTAGCCTTCAGAATAGTTTTCCTTTTATTTTTCAAGGGTCTGTAGTTTGGGTGGGGAGGGCTATCAGTTTTGGATGCATGTACTTAAAAAATCTACTTGATATGCTTAGTCCTTTAAGCACCTTACTGATGTCTATAATGGGACCCCTCTGGTGAATGGGTTCTGCTCAGATCAGCTGAGACCTTTTGATGCAGCTTTGGGAGTGGTGACAGGTTGCTTGCCAGCCCATACAACAGAGTGTTCCCGACTGACCTTACTTGATTTCTGTGCTTGGTGTGGAATTCGCCATGTCACAGAAGTAAGCATTTCTTTAGAACAGATTCCTAGCATTGGATTTCCTAGGTCACATGGTGTGCACATTGATATTTTGGCTGAAAGTGCCAGATTCCTTTGTAAACAAAATGTTTTTACAAGTTTATAGTGTCTCTAATTCTGCAGTTTTTTTTTTTTAATCAGTATATGTTCGTAGTACATAGTGAATACATTTATTGTGGGGAGTGGTACGAATACGTACCACCTCTCAATAGTAGATGTTTTCTTTCACATTTTTAGCAAATATTAAATATTGTATTATTTTGAATTTTTATTAGTTGCATGCTTGAGAAATAAAATATTACTGAATGGTGTTTCCTTGATTACTTACAAAATTCTGCATATTTCACATCCTTATTAGTAATTTATTCCTTTACATTGATTATCCAGTTTTTGTAGTGGAACATTTAATTCATTGTTAATGCTAATAGATCTCGAATATTAATCCTTTCTATATATGTTGGAAATACAGTTTCTTGGCTATTGCGTGTTGCTTATTGAAGCTTTACATTTAGATATGGTCAAGTCCATACGTTCTCAATTTTGTATATGTGCTGCCCAAGCAAGTAGGATACGTTTTTTTATTTTGATTCTTGGTGAGAAATACTTTCCACGTGCTGAAGATGATAAAAATGTTCTTCTGTGCTTTACATTCCTCACAGTTTGTTTTTTGGAAGAAGGGATCTGTTTCTGTTTTGTTTTTCTCAAATGAGTAGACAGTTTCCTGTCACCGTTTGTGGAAAGCCCATCTTTCCCCCATGAAAGGAATTAACCTGCTTGCATTTCATAAATTACTGTGAACATAGGCCTTTTTTTTTTTTTTTTTTTTTTTTTTTTTTTTTTTTTTTTTTTTTTTTTTTTTTTTTTTTTTTTTTTTTTTTTTTTTTTTTTTTTTTTTTTTTTTTTTTTTTTGTGGTGCCGGGGATCGAACTCAGGCCCTTGTGCTTGCAAGGCAAGCACTCTAATCACTGAGCTAAATCCCCAGCCCCAACATAGGCCTTTTTATTTGAGCTTTGTCTTATTATAGTGATTTGTTATTTGTTCTTGTCCTAAAATCACAGTCTGAATTTCTGTATTTTTCATTTATTTTGATATCTGGTAGGGCAAGTCTCTTCTCAGTCTTTTAAAATGCATCTGTGTTGCAATTCTTGAAAATTTCCTCTGTGAAGTTATAGTTAGCTTTTCATTTTGTTAAAAATGGCAGTTGTAATTTTGATTGCCTTGCTTTAGTGAGTACGTTTGTATTGGTTTGAGTCCTTTGAGATGTGAAGTCTTCCTGTGAAAGTCTAGTCTCCCTTTCTGTGTAGAGCCTGAGGTCCAGCCAAGCAAACTCCACCCACGGTGGGCTCCAAAGAGGCTCCTGAGTAAGAAACCTCATGTCTCAGTGTGGAGATACCGTGAAGCACACACGCAATAAAATGGTGCAGCTAAGTCAGGAAAGTGTTGAACGCTTTTTTCATCCTGCTCTTTTTATTATTTTAAAACTCAGTGGCTATAGTTCTTTTGTATTAGTGTATGGTTGTGATACAGAATAGCTACATTTGTTTGGGCAGGTGATACGTCTGTATATCATGTCCTGATCATTTTTGGTCCCCTTATCCCCCTTCCCAAAGAGTGTTACTGGGAACGACAGTGAAGTGTTTGAAATGCTTCCTTAAGTATTTTTTAATACTGTTGTTGTTATTTAATACTGTTGTTGTTATTTAATCTGTTATTGTAATGCGCTTTTAAAAAAGACTTCAGAGTGATGTAAAATCTAAAGTAAATGCTGTTTGCTATAATGTGATATTATCTTAATAGAATACTGGATTTGATTTACTAATATTTTATTAAATGATTGTGCATCTCTATGTATAAATGAAATTGGACATTTTGTTTTCTTAGATGTGTGCTATTGTTAATTTCTGTATTGTGGCAGCGCTAGTAGACATGGTTGGGGCAGACACCATTTTCCCTGCACTTTGCTGCAGTTTATATAAACTCTTTCCATGAGGCTTGATTGAATTTGCTTGCAGATCTCTCAAGAAAGGGGTTGGGGATTTAGTTCAAGTGGTAGAGCATTTGTCTGGCAAACACAAGGCCTGAATTCAATCCCCAACACTCCCCCCCCCCCAAAAAAAAAGAAAAAAATTCAGTCTATTTAAAGATACAGTTCTTAGCTTTAAAAATGTATTGTCTTCAGGCTGGGGGCATGGCGCAGTGATTGAGCACTTGCCCAGAACGCGTGCGGCCTGGCCTTGATCCCCACCATCACCTAAAACTGAGAAGAAGAGACTCTGTGTCTGTGTCTGTGTGTCTGTCTATATGATAAAATCTGAGCATATCCTAAGTTAGAAACAAAGCACATCTTTGAATTCTGTGTTTACCGAGCTTTGACAATTGCCCACCATGGCCAGTTTTCTTTCAGTTGCACCAGGAATTGGCAAACATTTTTGTAAAGAGGCAGATGGAAGTATTTTGGGCTTTGCAGTCCAAGAGGCAAAACTGAAGATGTTATTTAAGTATTTATATAGTAATATAACAAAGCTTTATCAGTTTTATTGGTGAAATTCACAATAAAGTGATAATGGTGGAACAAGGGAGAAGGGGACATAAAAAGAATTAACATGTGTTATGTACCTGTGCCAAGGTTGATGAATGCAATCATTATGTACTGCAAACATGGACTAGTAAAAATAAAAATCTGAAAGTACAATTTTTAAAGCTACAGATAAATGAGAGCAATGAAATTCTTTCTTGGAGTGACAACGTTTTGCTTCGTTGGGGTTCACAGTCACTGTTTCCTGTCCTCAGAGCTGAGTGCGGATGTTCGTCTGGTGATGCTGATTAAGAAGATTGTACATGTTCATCTTGGAAATGTTTTTCTGCACAGCTAGGTACCACCACATGCCAGTCATCGCTCACCAGCATGTGGTGATTGTATCAGTAGCTTTGATTTTGAAAGACAGTGTTAGATTTACAGAGAAAATGAAGCACATAGTATAAAGAACTCCCTTTTCCCCTTGTAGTTTCCCTTGTTAACATCTTACAAATGTATGAATGTACCAATATTGATATATTATTATTAATTAACTAAAGTCTGTCATGTATTCAGGTTTTCTTAGTTTTTGCCTAAGATCTTTTTTCTGTTCCAGGGCCTCGTATCATATCACACTTTGTTCTTGTGTCTTAGACCTTTGTTGGCTGTGACGGTCTCGCATACTGTTGTTTCGATGAGGTGGACAGTTTGGAGGAGTCCTTACCGAGTGTATTACAGAATGTAGATGCTCCTCTGCTGAAACCTGTCTGAAGTTTTATTATTTAGACTAGGTTCATGGGGTTTTTTGAGAGAGCATAAAGTGCCACTTTAATATATTAAGAGTGTCTACTAATCTGTGATTTATAACTGCTTGAACATGTGATTTTGAGCACATTTATGACTTAGAGAAGGCATTTTTAGCATCCTTTGAAACCTGTCTTGATCTTAGCTATGTAAGGTCATTACATTACAGGTTAAGCCCTTCACTTGCAGACTAGGCCAGAGCTCCCCGCCTGCAAAGGCTGAATGAGTTTTGTATTAAGGTCCTTCTTATCTTTCTTTTGTACTTACATTTGGGTGCAGAAATTCTGCTGGACTGTAATACTAGTTTGAGCCCAGAAAATCTGCAAATTTGTATAGGAATGGAGCTCTTGCTTCTTGATGTTAAATTGTTTATAATTTGATATTGCCATCAAAATGATTGTATGTAGTATAAATTTTACAAATAAGCCCTGTTTTTGTTTTTGTTTTTTTTTTTTTTTTTTGGTCCTGGAGATAGAACTCAGGACCTTGCACTTGCTAGGCAAGGACTCTAACCACTGAGCTAAATCCCCAGTCCCATAAGCACTGTTTTCCCATGTAACTGTGGGTTGTGATAACTAAACAGCATTATCAGGTCTGTAGCAAAGAGTTAATTTCCAAAGCTTTTCAGTGTGCGGTAGATGCCTGAGAATTGCTCTTCCTCAGACATTCCATCTCAGCACTGAGCTCCAATAATTGCAGTAAAGTGGTGCTGCCTCCGAGCCATTAAACTGCTGCGTGTGAAGTGAGTCAGTCATTCACTTCCCCTCCTGACTGATCCGCACACGCCTCCCACGGCACTAACACCACTGACGCTGCTCGTTGAAGTACTTCCCGGGTTACAGTGAGGCTTTCAGCACCTTGCATTTTCATAAGCTTCCGGAATTTCTAACCAGACCTTTTTCTGCTCCATCTATATTTCATCACCATCTGTTTCTTCACATCTTACCAGATTCTGCTTCAGATTGTACCGAATGCGTTTCCTAAAATTCTTTGAAAATGATCCGTCTCTTCGGGGTCCCCCGCAGTCTACTCGGGGGCTGCTGTGCCACCCGTGTCCCAAGTCGTCCCCCCCCCTTCCCACAGTGCTGCCTAGAGGCTGCATGCCGTGGCACTTGCAATCTTTACCCCTCTTTTTTTCTTTTGTATTAGTATATATCTGCCATGTATAATAAATGCATCATTATTTCTCTTAATCCTTTCGTGTGTTCAGAGAAAGGCTCTTGGCTCGCTTTCCTAGCTATGTAATCTGCTCTCCTGTTAGCGGTAATGTACTTCATCCTTAGGGTTGAGGATTTTTTTCCGTTTCAGCTTACTGTTTAATTAGTGCCATATTTGTTAGCCTTTCCATATTTACAGCTGGCCTCAGTGAGTGCTGTGTGGCATTTCCTTGAGTGTGATTTTTTTTTTGGGGGGGGGGTGTGAATTTCATTGCTTGTTTCAAGGAAGTGTGGGCGCTTCATGTGCTAGGTGCGCAGGTACATTTCTGGAGAGTGAGGTTTCACTCTCTCTTCCGGGGTCCGGCAGTCACCTGCTCACTTTTCGTACAGTGCCGCTTGCTGCTTAGCATGCGCGAGAGGGCGGGGACGGGAAGGGTGGAGTTGGGCTGTCCATGTGTCCTGGGTGCCCGGCACCTTCCTTGCACCCGCGAGCTCTCACAGCCGACAGTGCCAGACCGCCCTAGCTCTGCAGTGCTCTTCTGTGAGACCTGTGTGAATAGTTTGTTTCCTTTTCAGAAAACTATTTGTTTTTAAACTATAGTGAATTCTTCTGTCATTTGCACTTTTTATGTTACTCATCCCTATTGTGTTTCTTTCTCCAATGCTTGTATTTAAGAAGTTTTCTGTACAGTATGTGGTTCCCCCAGAGGGAAGAACATTGATTTATGCGTGTTTTGTAGTATGCTTGAACAAGTACCCATGTAAAAATCCTGTCTGCGCCTCCTTTACCACTGAGCATGTCCGAGTCTAAAATAAAGGATCTCATAAATTCTAACTCGATTTTAGTTATAAAATAGTTTGTCCTTCCCACTGGTAAAGAGTTTCAGGGTTTTGTTCCCTTCACGAGGTCTTCTTCTCATTGTTCTCCCGCCCCCTTGCTTTTCAGCTCTGCTGCGCCTTCCAGGATGACAGGTATCTCTACATGGTCATGGAGTACATGCCTGGGGGCGACCTGGTGAACCTCATGAGCAACTACGACGTGCCCGAGAAGTGGGCTAAGTTCTACACTGCCGAAGTGGTCCTGGCTCTGGATGTGATCCACTCCATGGGCCTGATCCACAGGGATGTGAAGCCCGACAACATGCTGCTGGACAGGCACGGGCACCTGAAGCTGGCCGACTTTGGCACCTGCATGAAGATGGACGAGGTGAGCGGGAGAGGAGGGTGCGGGATGGCGTGGCGCAACAGCCAGGCCTTCGGAGAGTGGGCAGATACACACTGAGTTTGGCCGATCACAAAACCAAATTAAAACTTTTTTTTTTTTTGAGATAATATCTCGCTATGTAGTGCAGGCTGGCCTCGAGCTCACTATGTAGCCCAGGCTGGCCTCCAACTTGAGGCGAGCCTCGAGCTCACTATGTAGCCCAGGCTGGCCTCCAACTCGAGGCGATCCTCCTGCCTCTGCCTCCTGAGTGCTGGGATTACAGGTGTGTGCCACCACACCCGGCCAAAACATTTCTTTTGCCAGTGGTTCATTTAGGTATAGAAGATTGGTGGATTTGCTGCATGCAAGAGAAAGAAAAGCTCCTATCACTTAGTTATCTTGCTTGAGTTCTGTCAAAAACTGTTTGCTACCAGTCAAACAGGTTCATGTGTTTGATGATCTAGGTCTAGGATTAGGGCACAGAATATAAATCCAGGTACCTGAGTACCTGGAAACACCACCATTGGGATTTCTGTACTTTTTCTTTTAACAAAGGAGTTAAGGCAGAGTAAAGGAAGAGATGTGTCTTTATCTCCCTCCCACCCTCTCATATCAACTACAGAGAATAATTTTGAGGACATCACTTCTCGTAATGCTTTACTTATTGAATACTTCATATTCTTAATAGGCTCAGCAACATTAACCTCATAGCTGGTCATCATATCGATCATTTGTGCTTCCCCCTTCTCTCGATGAGTGTGTTTTCATTCCCAATAGAGAGAGATCATGTTTTCTTCCTTTCTTTTTTTGTTGTTTTATTCTGCTGTGAGATTCTACAAGATAACTTCTAAATGTGGATGTGTAGAGTCTGCTGCTGTGTTCTGCAGCCATTAATCAGTGTTCAGCGGGTGATTTTGGTTGCTCCTAAGGCTCCCTCTTGTGGTATTTACCATCATGTAGTACGAAGTGATTAACAGTGAACATTATCTGTAATCACAATGAAGTTTGAAATAACTCTTGGATAAAATAGTAAACTTCTGTGTAATCCATGGTGTTTATGTGCTGCACTTCCATGAGTGTATTCTGATTTTCATTAAAAACTTTTGGGGCTAGGGTGGGGCACAGAAGTAAATCAAACTGCATGTTTTTAGAAGTTAAACGTGGTTAACAACAGGAAGGTATAGAGTATGAGAATGTGGGGGAACAGGACAGAATATAGTGTTTATAAAATAAGTTACAAATACTAAAATCACCTGTTAGAATATTCCAAATTATGTTTTAAAAAGCACAATAAAATGTGCGAAGTTTATGTATGATGTTTTAATTTAAGAGAGTTGGTGTACAATGTGTTGTTGTGAGTTCCCTCCTTTGAAGGTCTGAGTCTCCCTCCTCTGCCTGTGGACAGCCAGTGTAGTGTGTTTGCCGTGTTGCATAGTGTCGTTACAGCATGTACACGGGTTCTTGGCTTATAGGAATAGCATCTCAGTGGAGGTGCTGCTGCCCAGTCACTCAGCACTGACTCTCACCTCACGCCCCGTCACTGGGTGGTGCTGAACGCGCCTCAGAGGTCTCGAGTCACCGTGCATTTCTTTCTGTACCCTGGGTTATCACGAGCCCTGGCCCTGGCCCTCCCGGCCGTGTTCATCAGTCTGCATGGTAGATTCCTGCTCCACAGTGGAACTGGCCTGCAGCTGGCTGCTCCAGGAAGCTGCTTGCTGGGCTCCAGTGCCCTTTCAACGTGTGCGCCTTGGGGCGCATCTTAGCTTCTGACACTACAGGCCACTTACCGTTTGTGCTTCTCCCTATCAGCCATGGAGTCAGTTGCTTCCCCAGGAAGCTCTGGCCCTTTTTGGTAGAGAATGGTTTGAGAAGTCAGTTTTCGAAGGCCAGATGTGCTCATTGCTCCAGGAGCATCAGTACTTGTAGGCCCTGTCAGTAGACAGGCTGGGAGGTGTGTGTTGTATACCTCTGTGTCTTGAAGCACACCTGTCTGGGGCAGAGCTGAGAGACAGGCATCCTGTACACTCGGTGCTGAGCCACACCTGTCAGTGGACGGTGCTGGGAGACAGTCCTTGTCTACGCTCTGTGAACCAAACCACATGGACACATGTGTATTTTCATACCTGCCTTTACATGTAGTACATTCAGTGTCGTATGTTCATGCCGACATGTCTGATTCAAGTCTGTCTAGCACTACAGGGTTCATTCTATTCTTCCTCCTTTTTGTTTTTGTTTTGTTGTGTTTTGGTTTTTTTTGAGAGACAGGGTCTCACTGTGTAGTTCAGGCTGGTCTTGAATTCAACCTGTAGTCCAGGGTGACTGCAAACTCACAGTAGTCCTCCTTCAGTCTCCCGAGTTCTGGGGTTATAGGTATGTGCCACCACGCCTGGCCACCTTACTTTTTTGTAATTTGACAACAAAAACCTGGCTCTTATTACCTGTACAGCATATTGACTTATTTAACTTTAGTATGCCCCTAAAACTGTTTCCTAATTGCTAGTCCCTACCACTGTAGCAAAGAGATTTAGTGACTCTTTAAATAGCCTTCTTATTGTTTGTACCCTTACTGTATCCTGTTAAAATACTCTTTTTCCAAAGTTGCGTAAAGTAGTTCTTATTCTCCTACGCCCATACGGTGTGGTTGTGTTATTCATTTCTAACACAGATTCACTTCTTACTTTGTATATGTGAAAAGCCGTCTAGTTTAAACAGTCGGAGCTCTACAAAGTGTATGCTCAGAGCCGGACCACTTGCTTCCTTTCCCTGTCAGCCTGTTCCCGTGTCCCCTCTGCCCATTACTCCTGCATGCACCCTGTTCATAGTCTGTAGATTCTGATTTATTCTTCCGTGTTTCTTTTCAACAAATCAGAAACTCGTCATACATTGTAGGTTGGAGATCTGTATCTTTTGAGGAATTCCTCATGAGGTGATTTTTTTTTAGACATCTTAAATTTTGTTTTCAAATGTTAACCTTTAAAAGCCTCATTATGCGAGGCAAAAATGATGGGTCAAACATTAATTTTCCAAAGGAGAGCACTGTTCATGTAGTTTTTCATTTTTTTTTATTTTTATTTTTACCAAGAACATGTATTGGTACATTGTATACATAATGATCATAATCAGCATAGTTATTTTGTAACTGTACATGATTCATGTAGTTTACCTACTAAAAAATCTCTAGTCCTACCAAATTATTTTGCTGGTACTTAGGAAACCGATACCCAGCTTATCTTTCTCACCTTTGTCATGTGAAACTTTACCTTTAGTTGGTTTGGACTTCACTGCACTACGGAAGGCCATTCTTGTCCCTTTTTTTAGTGTTCTTTTTTTTTCTACCTAAGCAGTCATTGCCCTCTCACTCCTCTAAGCCTAACTTGCCCTTCTTCACAGCCTAACGTTATGTGAGTTCTTTCTTCCATCCTGCCCATTCCTTCCTCACAACTTGGAATGCTAAATACATTTTTGTTGGTTGTACTTGTGTGTGCGTGTGTGCACACATGAGGATGTATGGTAAGCGAGGTTGGCGCTTAAGTCTTCACGTGATTCTCTTTTTTTTAAAGTCTGATTCCTGTGTATTCATGTGAAGAGTTTTTGTTTACCCTACGTACCCTATTAATTTCCCCCCACAGAAGTGTGAAGTGTCAGATAGTCCCCTGGGGGTGTGGCTACACCTCCTCCAGTGGCAGAGCACCACACAGCCCACATGCACAAGGCTGGCTCAGTCTCTAGCTCCACCAAAAGATGAATTTATCTCCACACTAAAATGACTTATATTCCCTATACACTTGGGAAAATAAAATGATGGAGTTATTTCTGCCAATTTGTTGATGAAAAAATTGTTTTTGAAATTAATTTTCCATGTTTAAGATGTTTTTATAGCACCTAAATCAACATATTTACATAAATCACTTTTACGGACTCTATCAGACTCCTTTTCCCAAGGGAACAATGCTATATGTGGCACTTTGTTTTTTTTTTCTTAGCCTCCGTATGAGTAGCAGAGGCGGCACGAGCGCTTCGGAGGGCATTTCAGCTCCTCTGTGGAGTCCTTGCCGGGGGCCAGGCCTGATGAAGGACCACCGTTCAGCTGCGTGCCACAACAACCGTGATGCAGCTTGGCAGCACCTCCCTGTGGTTCTTGTCCTTGTCCCAGAGTCACTGGCTCAGAATTGTTTCATTACCCACTAACCCTAAACACAGGTTAGGAGAGGTTGGCATTTTGCCAAATATATTGACACCACATCTGTCTGTTTCCAAATATGTAACTTAGAAGTATAGCTTTCAAATTTGTAAGAGCTTTCAATTCCAGTGTTAATCTATTTCCTCAATTGTTTTTCTGAATAAAATAAAAACCATTTATTTATGCAACCTCCAAACCTCAAGATAATTAGTCCTCTTTATTGCTCTATTTCTTTGGGAACCCTCAAGGCTTCCTTTCACTAATGGATTCCTTTCCTTTCCCCAGGGTAGGTGTTTTGGGACCATGTTTTATACTTCTTATAACTACTTTATGAAGCAGGAAGTAAAGAAAAAAACCTAAAAGTTGTTGATTTGCGTAGTCTCCTTGAGATTGCTACTTTTTCCTTCTCTGCTTGAGGAGGCCACCTGTATTTCAGAGTTGAAATCTCATCCCTGATCTGTACATTTTGATGCATCTCATCCAGTGTTTATTCCTGCACCTGTCACCATGGCAGCAACACAGTTCTGTTGGAAGCAGAAGCAGCCACTGCACTTCTTTTTTTTTTGTTTTTTTGGAGGTACTGGGGATTGAACTCAGGGCCTTGTGCTTGTTCTACTACTGAGCTAGTCCCCAACCCCCAGCCACTGGGCTTCTAACAGCAAGTGAACGGATTGTGTTCACACTGACCCACGCTGCTTCTCTGCTGTTCCCCAGACAGGCATGGTGCACTGTGACACCGCGGTTGGAACCCCAGACTATATATCACCCGAGGTTCTGAAATCCCAAGGGGGCGACGGCTACTACGGGCGAGAGTGTGACTGGTGGTCTGTAGGGGTTTTCCTTTTTGAAATGCTAGTGGGTAAGTAAAGATTTTAACTCGGTTCTTTTTTCAAAGCCCTTTTCATGGCACTTCCATTCAGTCAAGAATTTGAGAATCTAAAGAAATTGCCTGGGTCCAAGGGAAAAACTGGAATTTCTGGAAACTCCGAATCAGTGTTACTGACGTTAATCTGGAGTGACTGAGCAGAATGTGAAAGGAATGGAAATAGGAACTGTTTCCCTGGAAGACCTTTTGAATTAAGAAAATATTAACAAGGGCAGGTTTACAGTTTCATGGGCCTCCATTCTAAGATTTTCTTGATAATTACATTCATTATACATTTTTGAATATAAGGTTGTTGATATCTGTTCCAGTAGTAACAGATAACTAAGTTGTTTTCAGTGTATGTAGCTTTGTTACAAAATTGATTTTGTAAACTGTTCTTTTATTTCCTGCTTGTATATATTTTGGGCTTGTAATTCCGATGAAATGAATCACAAATATAATTGTTGACCATTTGAATATCAAGAGAAATGTAATATTTCAGTTTCAGAAACCCCAGGCAATTTTTATTTTTTTTGTTTTGTTTTGTTTGAGACAGGGTCTTGCTTTGTAGTTCAGGCTGGCTTTAAACTCACTCTGTAGCTGAGGCTGGCCTTGAACTCACCTTGATCCTCCTGCCTCAGCCTCCCAAGTGCTGGCTGGGATTACAGGCGTGTGCCACCACACCCGGCATTTAATAACGTTTTAAATTTAACCACATCAATATTCGAAGTCTCAAAACTTTTATTTAAATCATAGATTTCATTCCCAAGATTTCACATCCCTAAAATACTAGGATCACCAAAAAATATCTGTGTCACAAAAATATCTTCTAGGTAAAGCACCCAGTGACTGAATTATCTGGCTGAGGGTGGAGGGACACATAGCTACATGCCTTTCCTGAGGGGAGGGTGACGAGACTAATAACATGTGCAAGAAGGTGACTCTAGAGTTGAAATATATTTTTACAGAATTTGCTTCCTAGAAGATGACCCTAAAGAAAGTGTAAACTTTGTATGACAATAGAGTATGGCTATTGCTAAAAAGTCAGAAATCGGGGCTGGGGGTTTAGCTCAAGTGATAGAGCGCTTGAAGGCCCTGAGTTCTATCCCAGCACTAAAAACAAAGCAAAACAAAAAAAAAGAAGTTGTTAGTAAATCCTACATTTAAATAGTGATTACTGTGGAGCGTTTTGTGCCCTGAACTGCCCTGCCTTGCAGCGGGCAGTGTACCAGCCCCGGCTTTGTGCCCCATCTCCTGTCACAGTGTTGCCCCTTCTGTGACGGGGCCCTCCACGTGGGGTCGGCAGCGGCTTTCTTACAAGCTGGCTTCTCTAGGGAGCTAGGCAGACAGGTAGTCGGAGGAGTGATTGGGCCCATGTGGAGAGCCCTTTTAAGTCCCTGCTGCTGTCTTCAGCCTCAGGGAAGTGCTTTGCCGAGGTGCTTGATTGGGTTCCTGGGCCCTGGACTTCATCTAGAGCAGTCCACTCTGCTAGACCGGGGTGGCCATCCTACGGTGCGTGTGCCGCAGCGGGCTGCTTATATCATTGAAAGCTCTGAAAGGTTCGCCCTCACTGTACTAGATGAAATGGCCCTGGAAGAATCTTGAATTCAGTGCCCACCTCAAGCAACAGGTGGCTCCCTAAGTGTACCTTATGAAGTTCTTTGCTTCTGTCTCTTGGTGTTAATACAATCAGAAACAAAGGAGCTGAGCCACTCCCTTTCCTTTGTTCAGCTGTCAGTAAAAGTAACTATACACTGTGAGGTGTATGCGTGGCCATTCTTTCCGTGTCCTATACAAGAACCTGGACCATTTCAGCCCACTTGGCTGTATCATCTGGTGGGCTTAACTGGGACCCTGGTTCCGAGGCCATTAATTCTTCCCTGCGTGGGCCCCCTTCTGCTGCAGCAGTCAAGTGTTAGATGAGAAGTATTGCATTTGCATTCTCTATTACATTCAGTGTCTTATTTTCTTGGAATTTTAGGAGATACTCCGTTTTATGCAGATTCACTTGTAGGAACTTACAGCAAAATTATGGATCATAAAAATTCCCTGTCTATCCCCGAAGACGCAGAAATTTCTAAACACGCAAAGAATCTCATCTGTGCCTTCTTAACAGAAAGGTAACACATTAAATTTCTTTGTAAAGAAACCCTTTTCTTTTTCCACTTGCCGGAACGGAGCACACCCATACATCAGTACAGACATATGAAATCAGGCTTTCTCCTCATCCAGACATATGAAATCAGGCTTTCTCCTCATCCAAGTTGCATTTAGTTCTGGGCTGGCCTTTTTCAGCTGCTAATCCTGGTGTTGGGTTACCTCACCTTTTTCTGTGCACAGCCTAGTTGTAATCTAACTCTAATCATAATCTTCATGTCTAAAAAGAAAAAATCAGAACTCAGTAAAATCAGAACAGTGAAAGAATGCATTTGAAAGAAATCAAATTTAAGTATTCTTTGCCCTCTTTAGGTGGTTAATCCTTATTATACAGCTTTGAGAAGAGAGCAGTTTGTGTAGCTACTTAACAGTTCATAATCATAAAAACTGTCTGACATGGGAGTCAATTCCTCCTAGCCCTTTTTTTTTTATTTGCACTTTAATATGAACAACTCTGTCCTGGAAACTCTGTATTTAAAAAAAAATATATATGAACAAACATATGAAACCTGCCTCAGAAAGAGAAGCTTGGAAGCTGCTGGGTTTTCTCCCTCGGCTGTCTCCTTGGTTCTCTCATCGCTGTGGTGGAGGCCGTCCACGTGAAGGGCCAGATGTCCCAGAGGACGCTTGCATGCTCTAGGGTCATGGTGGTGGGCTGTGTTGGCTCTGGCACTTGGTAGATGGCTGCTGTTAGTGCTCACGTGTGCACCTTGTCTACTTTCATAGCAGACAATATTCAGAGTAGAATTCTGGGATACATATTTTCTAGTTGAGTTATTTTGCAAAGTTGACTCCCAAAGGAATTACATCAGTATACATTTCCACTGATGGTAACCAGTTTTCTCTCTTCAAATGGGATATTAGAAAAATTTTTAATTTTTTCCCCAGAAGGGAGGCAGCAAAAGTTATTTTATCTTTATCAGAGAGGAAAATCCTGTTTATCAGTTATTTGTAGCATAAAACTTTAAAACGTCCTGATTAATGATCAATGCCGATAAGATCAAAATAGAACTTGTAGAATGTATAATTTAGGGACTGAGTGGGATTGGTAAAGATTGTGTTGTGAAAGTGGGGATAGCCAGGCATGGTGGCACATGGCCTGTAATTCCACCTGCTTGGGAGGCTGAGGCAGGAGGACCCCAGCGTCTAGATCAGCCTGGGCAATTTAGCTAGGCCCTGTCTCAAATAAAATAAAAAGGATCGGGAGGGGGCTGGGGATTTAGCTCAGTGGTTAGAGTGCTTGCCTAGCAAGTGCAAGGCCCTGAGTACAATCCCCAGCATTAAAAAAAAAAAAAAAGTACTGAGAGTGTAGCTCAGTACTGGAGCACTTCCCCAGCATGTGCAGTGCCCAGATTTAATGCCCAGCCCCGCAGAGTAGGCAAGGTTCAGAGGATTTTCATGAAAGGAAGAGTATTTGTGGGAAATTTGTTTCAGCAGTTTGGGGAGTAGGTACAGTCTGAGGAATCAGATTTATAGAATTACAGGTGGAAAACAGGTAATAATGCACAGCACAGATGTGGCCAGGAGTTTCACAGCATTCCCTCTTCAGGCGCACACCCAGCAAATGCAGTTTTTGTTTGGTCTCATCGTGTTTCTTTGCAGTGCTGGGGATGGAACCCAAGGCCTCGCATATGCTGGGCAAGTGCTCTGCCATGAGCTGCCTCTCAGCCTGGAGTGGTCTTCAGTGAACTTAGAGGGCCCAAGGAGGGAAGTCGTAGGAACGGTTGACTGGTATCCAGAGAGAGAAAGAGAGAAAGAGAAGGGGAGAGAGGGAGTGAGGGAGAGAGAGAATTTATCGAAGTAAATATGGAGAGATCCAAACTTGTTATGTGAATTCTCTTTAAGAAAGGGAGGCACTTGTAAACGCTGTCAGAGGTTTATAGCAGCTCTGTGCCCATTGGCGGCGCTGTCTGTCTCAGGCTGTCCTGATGTTGGCGGCCCCCTGTGTGGAGCACACAGGGGAACTGGTCACTCGAAAGTTGCAGGCACTTTCCATCTGACTCCTACTGCAGGTGGGACGAACATCACTTCCGTGTTGCTTACTGATGTGTCCACAGAGATCTCATACTGTAAAATGGAGTTTGCTTACTTTTGAAAAACACTGAAGCTGGAGCTTTTAATAATAATATCTCAAATTTATTTGTGATTCTTACTTTTGTTTAAACTTTTGAGCTAATGTTTTTATTTTTTCATTATTTTGATAATACAATCTCTGACTATCGTGTAGGGAGGTGCGCCTTGGGAGAAATGGCGTAGAAGAAATCAAGCAGCACCCTTTTTTTAAGAATGATCAATGGAATTGGGATAACATAAGAGAGAGTAAGTCACTACATTAAATACTTCCCTTCTATCCCATTGTACATCTTGTGAGCTGATTCCTCTTTCACTTTAGGCTCAGTTTTAAATTGAGAGATTTTATTCCAGTTTTTTTCCTGTAGCAATGTATATAATTAACAAGCAGATACGTATATATTGGTAATATTTCCCAATTTTTTACAGTAAACATTATATATTTATTTATTTTCCAAGTGAAGTTTTGTGAATCTCAATTTTCAGAATGGGGCAGATATAGTCCTTTAATTTTAATGCATTTGAATTCATAAGTCAACAATTATTTATGAAGAATATACACTGATAAAACAGTAGTTTGTTATGTATGTATGTATATGTATATATAGGAGAGAAAGTGCGAATGCACATTTATTCATTATAAGAGTAAAAAATATTTCTACTTAAAGAATGTAGGAAACTGAGGACCATGAAGAATATATGTGACTATTATTCTTACCTGTTATTTTTAGCACCTAGAATAGTATTATATACCTTTCCTTATTTAATCAGTTAATATATATTTAAAGTTGATGTAATAGAGTAATAAATTATAAAATTTGGATTCTTTGAAGTGGCACAATAAAAATATAATACAATCACACTGTCACTAATAGCATGCCACAAAGTAGAGGTGGCTGTGTCCTGGGTCTCGGTGGTAGGTGAGGCCATGCGTGTCTTCTCTCAACAGCGGCGGCTCCCGTGGTGCCTGAGCTCAGCAGTGACATAGACAGCAGCAATTTCGATGACATCGAAGACGACAAAGGAGATGTCGAAACCTTCCCGATCCCCAAAGCTTTTGTGGGAAATCAGCTGCCCTTCATAGGGTTTACCTACTACAGAGACAACTTGTATGTTGTTTGTTGAGTTTTATTTGTTTTCATAGTCTAGCTCTAGAATGATGTCTTGAGACCAAATTATGGATTATTAGTTTACTTTAAAATTTGAGTGTCTTCGAAAGGACTCTGCATATTACTTTTAATTTTATTTCATTATTTTATGCTTGTAGGCAGTGCAGGAGGACCCAGCTGAGAGAAACTGACAGTAAAACAGAAGTGATAGTTTCTGTCTTAAGACCTGGAGATTGTGGGTTTCCTTGAGAAAGAGGAGAAAGGTCTCCTTCTAGATGATGGGATAGAGAAGAATATAATGTTACAGAAATGCAGGGGAGGGGACGGGGATTCAGCTCAGTGGTAGAGCACTTGCCCAGTAAACATAAGGCCCTGAGTTCGATCCCCAGCACACGTCCCCCCAAAAAAACAAGGGAGGCAAAGAAGAAGGAAGTACAGGTGTACACAAGGGCTCCAGTCCCAGCGAGATTAAACCTAGGCTATCTGATGAGGAGAGGCAGGGAGTTTAGCATTTCAAATACTGAAAATGGTATGACTGTCTGGGAGCAAAATACTGCTTCATCTTCACTAACATGCTGAAGTGAAAAGAAAATCTTCGTGGTCGATGTTCCATCCTGAGAATAACTTGGTTCAATAAGACAAGTAGGTTAAAATGAGGTGCAGAAGGTGTCATTTTCTCCTCCTTCCCTTCTAGGTTGTTAAGCAACTCTCCACCCTGCAGAGAAAGTGACTCAGTACAATCAAAGAAAAATGAAGTATGTATGCATTCCTGCTACTCTAGTTATTTTAGTCCTGTGTTCAAATACTTAGTAATAGCCTTTTTTTGGGTGCCAAGGATCAAACTCCAGGCCTTGCACTTGCTAGGCAAGTGCTGTACCACTGACTAAATCCCCAGCCTCGGTAATACCTATTTTTTAAAGCGTTCCTTTGATGCTGCTTTTTGCATGGTGAGGTGGCGTCTACTCGTGACATTGGGTCATTGCTGTTGTCTGGACGTGGCAGCCCGTGAGCAGGCGGCTTGCATGTGATGTCAGGGTTTGGCAAGCAGCATAACTGACAGAAGAGGTCCGTGGAGGGCTGCGATGCCAGTCAGAGAATGTGGAGGTTTCAGGACTGTCAAAGGACCTGGACACCAGCCTGGGGGCCTCTTAGTGGTAGTCTACCCTATGCTAGAGGGTGTGTTCTTGATTTATTTTTTCCTCCCTTTTTCCTTGGCCCAAATTTACTCTGCAGAGCCCACTTTTCCCCTACCCTTCTGTTTTTTCCTACCTTTAATAAACGTGAAACTTTCTCACCATTTTTAAAAAATGCAGGGAGCTGAGGATTTAGAGTGTTTGCCTTGCAAGCACAAGACCCTTAGTTTGATCCCCAGGACCAAAAAAAAAAAAAAAAAAAAAAAAATTCAGGTACTAAGCTATGCAGTACAGAAGTAGGGGAGAGATTCAAATTCCAAGTTCCTATTTAGAATGTATTCATATAAAGGATAATTTTTTCACACTGTTCAAGTATTTTACACTGTTAAAGTATTTGGGACCACTATAATTTGTAACCATATACAAAGCTAAGTCACGCACATGCACACACACACAGAATGTTTGACTTTTTTTCTTACGGAAAGTAAAAGAAGTAGGTTGGATCATTTTGTGTGGCTTACATTTTAGGAATGTTCCTGATGCATAACAAATTAGCATTTATCTTCAAATATTCTTGAAACAGAATAGATAATTAGAGGATTTATTTGAACTTCTCCCTGCTTCTTATTTATTGATCTATCTTGCTCCTTATTTATATGTACTAGTTTCTTTTGTTCATTGAAGAGAAAGTTTTGTGCATTTATTTGTTTCTTCTTTGTGAGAGAGAATCTTTTTTGTCTAGACTTATACTCGAGTAACGTTTTGGCAGTTCTTTTAAGATCATGATAGGGCAACCCATTCGGGACCCTTCATGTCTTCTCAGGAGCTATTCCTATTGCCCATTAAATTTTCCTACGCTTTAAAAAAGATCATAGTACAGTCTGTTGACCATTGTCATTCTCCAATTATTTTGTTATGGAATTTTGTTTTATTCTTGGAAGAACAGTGCTTTTGTATGTTCTCTCTTATATTTTTTGCTTATATTATATTAAAACAAAAAAATCTTTAATGCATAACATTTTAATGTTTTTCTTTTTCTTTTTAATAGGAAAGTCAAGAGGTATGTTATCAAATATGTTGAAAAACTGAAAAAAAGTTGCCACCGTACCAGTGTTTTAATGTAGCCACAGTTTACCTCCACTGGGAGCGGTACATCTACCCGAGAGAGAAGTCCAGCCTTTTTAACTAAGTATCCCTTTTGTCACTGCTCCCATGATTCCACCTTTAAGATGTGTGTCCTGCGGTTCTTGTTTGGGCTTAGCAGGGAGACACACTGACGCGAGGACCGCACTTAGCCTGTAGTGATCAGTGTGCTCAGAGAAGTGCAGTGGCAGCTGGGGCGGTGGAGTTGACTGATTTGTTAACCTGGATATTCTGACTGTATTATGTGACAGCAGAGTTTTCTTGGGGTGTATGAAATATTAAGAAACCACAAAGCAGGATCACTAGGAGGAGTGGGGGGAAGAACACAGACGTGCAGTCTAAAGACCTTTGTTGGTTTTGGCACCACTGCTTATCACTTCTCCTGTCCTGACGTGGGTATTTGCCTTGTTTGAATTTCACTTTCTTTAGCAAGTGGATACAGTGCTATCTTCCTCTTAGGGCTTTTGTTAGGATTAATGAGAAATGCCTGATCGTGTACCCAGGGCACCACGGGGACTTAAGAAGTTACATCCTTTGAAGAGGAAACAGCACAGTTTGAGTTGTTTAAAAAGTAGCGTAGCTGGGACAAGTACGGAGGAGAGGCCTTATAATTAATTAGCTCTCATTTACTCAAGAGTCATTGGCCAGGCATGGTGGCGCACACCTGTAATCCCAGCACCCAGGAGGCAGAGGCAGGAGGATCGCAATAAGTTTGAGGCCAGCCTGAACTACATAGCAAGAACTTGTCTCAGCCTGAAAACAACAACAAAACAGTCATAAATTATAACTCTCTTCAGAGTACTATGCCAAGTGACATGTGTGACAGTATGGAAGAAGAGCTCATATTCTTATCTTTAAAAACAGTAATATGTTTGTAGTCCATTCTGTCAGATACCCTGAATCATTTCCTTCAGCTGTAACCCTTTTACCTCATGAACACCAGCAGTAGTGGTATTTTTACACAGCATCTGTAGTAAAGTGGTGGAAGAGGTCTCCTTTATTTGTAGCAGAGTTCGAAGCTTGGTGTCCCAGAGGAGCTCTGCAGGGCGGGAGCTTCCCGCCCCGTGTGTGAGTGTGTGTGAGTGTACGGACAGGTGGGTGCCACACTGTGGGGGAGCAGGAGGCCCCTCCACCTGTAGGAGTCCACTGAGCAGCCCCACAGGCCTCACCGTCACAGAGGAGATCACAGCACATAGGAAAAGAGGCGAAGCTTAGCGTTCTTTACGCGTCTCATTGTCAAATGTGGCCGGTAATTGCCTGTTTCGTGGCAGATCCAGAAGAAACTGTGCACCTTGGAGGAGCACCTCGGCAACGAGCTGCAGGCCAGGGAGGAGCTGGAGCAGAGGTGCAGGTGCGTTCTGTGCGCGGCCCGGTGCTCAGCCGCTGTGTCGGGGGGGGGGGGCAGGGTGGGTTATAAGGTTTTAAGATTCCTACCCCGTGCTTCTGTCCTGAGTGAGGAGAATTACTCTCTTTACCCTGTTCTCTGATTCTTTAGGTCTGTGAATACCCGCCTGGAGAAAACGGCCAAGGAGCTGGAAGAAGAGGTATTGCAGCTCTGCCCTTGTGCTAACCCTCCTGCCTTTGGTGTGGGTGCGAGCCAGGGCTCCCTGTGTGCCCGGCCAGCGTCTGGCCCTGTCCCTGTGCCTCGTCCCCTGCTGCTGTAGTGTTGTTGTTTGTCACATCTGGGATGTTTGACTGGTGATACGTATCTTGATT
Organism: Hystrix cristata; assembly: GCA_004026905.1. Taxonomy (NCBI): domain Eukaryota; kingdom Metazoa; phylum Chordata; class Mammalia; order Rodentia; family Hystricidae; genus Hystrix; species Hystrix cristata. Next base: position 96,770 of record PVJO010001488.1, on the reverse strand, counting down.
TTGGGCGCGAGACTGAAATTACGAGGTAACTCTGTCACCCAATCGTCATTCTGTTGTGTTTTTTGCAAACTTGAGTTAATTTACCTTGTGTAGATATTTCACGTAAAAAAAGTTGCGTCTGTATTGTGGTTAGTAGCATGCTTAAATGTAGAAAGTGACTGTTATCTTTAACTGCTATTCATAACATTTAGAGTCATAGATGGTTTAATAGTAATAGAAATTTGACTTCAGAACTGAACAAAACACATACGGTTTTGATTATTTAAGCGTAGTGTAGTGTGCTATTTTATAAACATGAAAAACCTATTTTTAAGAAAACAGTGATAGGTTGTTTTAGATCTCTTATCTCTTTGAAATAACTGAAGTGTTTTGTTTTGGTTTGATTTGTATGCATTCCTTTGATAATCATGTTAAGCATTACTTCAGATTACCCTCCGGAAAAATGTGGAATCAGCATTAAGACAGTTAGAGAGAGAGAGGGCGCTGCTGCAGCACAAAAACGCAGAGTATCAGAGGAAGGCTGACCACGAAGCAGACAAGAAACGCAATCTGGAAAATGATGGTTTGTGGCATAGAATTAAACACTTCTCAAGAAAAATATGATTGTTGTGTTAAGAGCTTGCCCTGAAGTGCTTTTTGTTATAGTTAACAGCTTAAAAGATCAGCTTGAAGATTTGAAAAAAAGAAATCAGAACTCTCAGATATCCACTGAGAAGGTGAACCAGCTGCAGAGACAGGTAGGCCCCTCTGTCGGGGACGGTGTGGCATTGGATTCGTGCCCGCTTTAACCAGAGCCTCGCTGGCCATGGGCAGAGGCTTCGCTCTGGTTTTAGAGGGAGTCCTTGGGAAGCATTTTTCAGTGGTTGTTTATTTTACACAGTCTGTGATGGGGAATAAACTGATGTGTTTCCCTTGTACACACCGTGTTTGTTTGCTGCGCTGGAACAACAGCTGGATGAAACCAATGCTTTGCTGCGCACAGAGTCCGACACCGCAGCCCGGCTGAGAAAGACTCAGGCGGAGAGTTCCAAACAGATTCAGCAGCTGGAGTCCAACAACAGAGACCTGCAAGATAAAAACTGCCTGCTGGAGACTGCTAGGTTAAAACTGGAAAAGGAGTTCATCAATCTTCAGTCTGCTCTAGAGTCAGAAAGGAGGGACCGGACCCACGGATCTGAGGTCATCAGTGACTTACAAGGTATAAAGTGTAGCCTGCATTTGAAATTGTCCTGCTAATTCATATTTTGGGGAGAACTTTAGATGGCAGGTACAGTGCTGCAGTAGCATGGTTCTGAAGGTGGTAGTTGTGTTATGTAAATGTAGAACATTAGAAATGCGTTAGTGAAAAGTTTATGAAAGGTACACATTCAAATAGTGTGATTTTCAGTGTCAGCTTTTGTAGGCGGTAGGTTGGCTTCTGGCTGAACTAATGTTGGTAGCACGCTACCAACAACTAGGAAATGCTTGCTGACAGATAAGAGCTCCAAAACAGCAGATGGCTGCACTCTTCCTGCCCTTAACTGAGTGTATATGATTTTGTGAGTATATTGTTTTAAAAAGCATTGCAATCTTTAGGTAGGATATCGGGCCTAGAAGAAGATTTAAAGAACAGCAAGATCTTACTAGCAAAAGTAGAACTGGAGAAGAGACAACTGCAGGAGAAACTCACTGATTTGGAAAAGGTAACACCTGTTAAACTACATTTTTTGTGTTAAGAAAATCAGAGTTTCAGATGAGAAAAGTTATTCTCAAATAAAAGAAATGGCCAGCTGGACTATTTTCACACACCAAGGGACTCTTTCTCTTCATACGTGGTTGGGGATTAGATGTGACATGAGAGTAGTAGCCAGGACCAGTGCTTATTAGTTCGTGGGCCGTGACAAGACGTGTGCAGGGTGCCAGCGAGTAAAGAACAGGGAAGATGAGCTCACGTAGAGGCAACAGCAATAAGTTCATCTGTGCCCTCTTAGCTCTGAGGCGCCTCTGGGGTGTCCAGCTCAGGATGTTCGCAAGGCGGGAAGCCATGCTGGTCGCAGCTGGGTGTTTCAATGATAGGTAGGAGTCTTACCCACAGCTGTTGGGGGGACGCCTGGGAAGAGCCTGCATAGAGTAGCAGTTGTCAAAGCAAAGTGGGTACTTCTGGAGGCGGGTTGTACAGTTTGAAAAGTCATTTTCAGTATTAAAGATTTTATTTGAAAAAAGAAAAATACCTGTATCATGTTTGTGATGTAAACTATAGAAATCAAAGAATTAGAAAATCCTGTGGTAGCCAGGTGTGGTGGCATGCTTCTGTAATCCTAGCACTCAGAAAGCTGAGGCTGGAGGAGCGCCACAAGTTCGAGGTCAGCCTAGGCTACGTAGTGAGTTCAAGATTACACTTGTTGCAAATAGGGAGGGGTGGGTGAATGGAAGGGAGGGGAGGGGAAGGGGGGAAGAGGGGGGAAAACCAAGATGTATCATGTACAGGTACAAAATAACCATGTTGATTATGATCATTATGTATGCAATGTACCAATACATGTTCTTGGTAAAAAATAATAAAAAAAAAAAAAGACCAACCTGGAAGGCGTAACAAGACCCTGTCTCAAAAACAAACAAACAAAAAAAACCTGGTGAGATATATATGGAAAAATAGACTGATTTCACTGAACAAGAGCCCTGATGTGGGAGCTACAGGTGAACAACAGGAGATGTTGAGGTGTTTTTGTTTTAATGTAGCTAAGGGAAGCATTAAATATGAGAAATATACCACCAGAGGTTTGGGAAATATACCACAGGAAGAAGAGAAGCACTGTGGTGAGAAGATGCCAGCACCTGAGGGAACTGGGGAAAGCAGGAGCAGCAGGAAGGACAGGAGCAGGGTGGGGAGGGCACAGGTGACTTCAGATGAGCAAAAGCCTGGAACACGGCGTAGAACGTGATAGTGAAGCTCCGCTGGTCACGTTGAGATGAGACGGCCACGACACAGATCTCTGAACAGTAGCCTGCGGGTGCGGCCGGCGTGCAGGGCCCTGAAGAGGCAGAGGGTGCCATGGCTGCTGCGAGGAGTGTGGGTCAACAGGGAGGGGGTGCCGAGCATTCCCGTTGAGCCTGTTCAAAAGCAATCTCAAGAACTTTGGAAATTGTGATCAGGCTTTTTTGTTGATAGCTGCCATTTGACATCTCAACAGGAAAAGAGCAACATGGAAATAGACATGACGTACCAGCTCAAAGTTATCCAGCAGAGTTTCGAGCAGGAAGAAGCTGAGCACAAGGCCACAAAAGCACGGCTCGCAGACAAAAATAAGATCTATGAGTCCATTGAGGAAGCTAAGTCGGAAGCCATGAAAGGTACGCATTTGAAAGAGTTTTCCAGCAGCATTTGCCAAAGAACCAATTCTATATTTGATTCTTTGGTTCTGAAATATGTTTATGTTTTATTGTCAAATATTGGAAACTTGGGGAAAAACTGTCAGGGAAGCTTTACATACATATTTTTCCTCTTTGCATCAACAAAATCATTTCTGAGATACTAAGACCCAAACCCAAAATTAGTCAACTGTTTTTGTTTGTTTGTTTGAGACAGGGTCTAGTATGATTCAAGATGGCCTTGAACTCCCTTTGTAGTCCAGGCTGGCCTCAAACTCTCTGCAATGTTCCTGCCTCAGTCTCCCAAGTGCTGGGATTACAGACGTGTGCCACCATGTCTGGCTTAACTGTATTTTTAACTCAGAGAAATCACTATTTCACTGGTGTCAGGAATGACAGGTATGGGGCTGGGGATATAGCTCAGTGGTTAGAGTGTTTGCCTCATAAGCACAAGGTCCTGAGTTTAATCCCCACCCCGCCACCCCCCCAAAAAAGAAGGGCAGGTACCCAGACTTCGAAGGTCTAGATTGCTCAGATTCGTGATGTGTTCTCCTGGGTAGTAATTTTTTATAGTGTGGCGTTTCACCGGCTTGTGCTACAAAACTGTGGCCGGCTTGTGCAGGAAAAAGGTGTAAAATGCCAGTTGCTCTAACTAGGACCTCAGCCCAGTGTGTGTTTCATACCCTGACGCAGTGAAGACCCTCGTTAGACTGCGCCCGAGCCAGTACAGTCAACTTTCCTGCAAGCCGGCTTTCATCTCGGAATTGTCTTAGGGTAGCTTCCTGTGCTCCAGACTGTTTCTTAATTATAATAGGTTTGAATTCCAAAATAAGTTGGTACTTTACTCTTGTAAAAGTCTTAAAACTCCTAAATAGAAATTTCGTTTCCTATGGAAGCATAACATTTGTGAATAACAGCACAAGCAACCTTTGAATTATTACATATAATGAAAACTGTAGATTTTCTTACTAAGACTGGTTTAGATTAAGGCACCAGTTCAGGATGGCAGTAAACAAAACGTGTACTTTATTTAGAGCTGTCTGGTGGGAAGAGAGGAAGTTAGTGGGCCGCATCTCTTCTTCACTCATGGCCTGGGAGAAAGACTGCAGTTATTTTTGTGAAGGTGTAGTTGATGCGTGATAAAATGTAAACATGTTTGAAATTGACAGTGCAGTCTCATAACCTCTGTCGGAATAAGATAGGGAATTTCTCCATTACCTCGGTCTCCTGTGGACTCTGTCCTCTACACCTACACTGTGTGATTATGGGTAAAATGAGAGTTCTTGTTTGGGTGAACATGAGCCCATTTAGTATACTCCAGCTACCCTTGTTTCCAAACCGTCACTTCCAGCTCAAGGCACTGCATGGAGACTCTTCGTGTGCCACGTGGGCACCCCGACTTCACTGTCATGGCCATGTCCAGCCTGGTCTCCATCCTGCCGTCCTCTGCTCCGTGTCAGCACCCCCTTGGGTTGGCACATGACTTGTCTTTAGTAACAAGCAGCACTGGCAGTCAGGAGGGACGGGGGTCAGCCTGTGGTGCGCACCACGCAGCGATCCGTGTGGAGTGCTTGGAAACAGTATCTCTTGTGAGCAGTGTATGGACAGTCTCATCAAAACATGGAAGTCTGCGGGCTGAGTGTGCACCGACCAGCACGGCACATGGAGGGCGAGCAGATGTCAAGCCCGCGTCTGAGGTGCACAGGGGCCCGACTGAACTGCTCCGAAGCCAGGCTGCTGTCTGTAATCGCTGCACTCTGCCCTGATACCACAGAAGCGCAAACTCTGCTCTCCACTTTGAGCTGGAAGGAGGCTTTAGGGGTTTTGTTCTAATTAGGAAAACTCTAAGTCACTTAGAAATTTGCAGAAAAGTGTAAAGATCAAAGCTGAGGTTACCCAGAGTCCAGCTGGGTGCGATAGCACACTACTGTAATCCAGGTACTTGGGATGCTGAAGCAGGAGGACGGCAGGGTCAAGGCCAGACTGGACAACTTAGTAAGACCGTCTCAAAAAAAAAATATTAAAAAAGCTGGTTGTAGCTTAATGCTGTGTGAGTTCAGTCCTTAGTACCCCACCCCAAATAGGTTATCCCCAATCCTATGAATCTAGATACTGTTTTGTATATTTCTCTGTTTTTTATATTGCTCTGCTTTTTTTCTTTTAAAAAAATGTATAAGCATTAGTGAGCACTTCTGCAGCGCATGCCACCTGCCAGGCGGCGGTTGCATGCTCTGCTTCCCCACCCGAGGGCCGGGCAGAGGTCTGGAGAAGGCAGTGCGCCTGCTCAGGGAGACCCCTGGGGTTTCTGGGGAGGAACAGCAATGCTGCAGACTCGAGAACCGGCAAAGTCAGTCTTGAGAGATGCAAGCATTCTGCAGAACCATACGGGGCAGATTATCTTGCCTCTGCTAGAGCGGATGTAGTATGAATGAGTGTGATCCATTCTGTGCCCCGGAAATAATAACACTTTTTTTCCTCCCCCCTCCCCAGTACTGGGGACTGCACCCAGGGCCTTCACACTGCACTGCATCCCCAGCCTTTTTTTTTTTTTTTTCTTTTCTTTTTTTGAGTCAACCATCTCAAATTCACTAAATTGACAAGGATGAACTCAGACTTGTGATCCTCCTGCCACAGCCTCCCAGAGTGCTGGGATGACAGGCGTGTACCACCATGCTTGCATAAAGTATAAAAATTCTGACATTTCAAATATATTGCGAAGGTTGTTGGGGATTTTAGCTCAGTTGTAGAGTGCTTGCTTAGCATGCACAAGGCCCTGAGTTCATCCCCAGCAGCCCCCCCAAACAAGAGAAGTAATAAAAAGGGTAAATTGGAAGTGTATAAAGATATAATAAAGCAGCGTCTCTACTGTCGCAGCGATTGGCACTGTTGTATATTTGATACGCTGCTTTTATTTGTAAGTTCGTGGTTATGTCTGTTTCCCTGTGACAGAAATGGAGAAGAAGCTGCTGGAAGAAAGGGCTTCCAAGCAGAAGGTGGAGAACCTGCTGCTGGAGTCGGAGAGGAAGTGCTCCCTGCTGGACTGCGACCTGAAGCAGTCGCAGCAGAAGCTCGGCGAGCTGCTGGAGCAGAAGGACGGGCTCAGCCAGGACGTGAGTGTTGGCCTCCGCCCGCCCGGGCTGCTTCATTTAACACTTCTCCTACCAGCCTGTTGGTTTTACTGGATTTCATGATATACGAAATGAATCATAATATACTAAATGATATACTAAATGAATCATGATATACTAAATGAATAATTTCAAAATTATTTTCAAAGACTATTTTAGGTTAGAATGTATCTAAAACATTCTTAGACATATGTATTTTGCTGTTAAGTGAACTGATTGCTTCAGGACAAAAGTCTTCTCTCTATCACCATACTTGCTGCCAGTTTCATTGATCAGAAAAATGAAAATAATTTACTTTATACCAAACCTGTCATTTGTTTTTTTAGGTTAGAAACCTGACCCTAAAGATAGAGCAGGAGACTCAGAAGCGCTGCCTCACGCAGAATGACCTGAAGATGCAGACACAGCAGGTGAACTCGCTGAGGACATCGGAGAAGCAGCTGAAGCAGGAGAACAACCACCTGCTGGAGATGAAGCTGAGCCTGGAGAAGCAGAACGCTGAGCTCCGCAAGTGCGTACCCATGCTTGGCCTGCCTGTGGCGACCTTAGTGTGCTTTCCCGGGCTCTCTGGGATGCTTTCCTTTCTTGGCCATTTTCTTTCTGGCCAGGTGATACTCTGGTGCCACTGTTGTCCTTTGTTTCCCTCCCAGCTTTTGTCACCACTGTGTGACCGTGCTGTGGCGGGCAGGACGCATGGTGTGGGCACGGGGTCGTGGGGTTCCCAGCCCACCTGAGAGCCTCCCCGGGACGGCCCGGACCGCTGTGCCCCTGCTGGTGTGCACTTTAATACTGAGGACCCACAGGGGCTTGACTCGTAAGCAAACCCCATGCAGATTTTGAATCACTTCCTAGGATAGTCTTTGGTACTCTGCTTAGTTTACTTAGGACGTGGAAAACACTGTTAAGATAGTTGCAGAATGTACAGTAAATGTACTCTCCAGGTTTGTCCCACCCTTTCTCTTAGTGCTGGGTGGAAGGTCCTGGTGAACCCCGTGTGCCGCTGCGTCGTGCTGTGGCAGAGGGGAGGACTGAGCTCTGGAGCCAGGAGGCCGCGAGGCATGAGGATCGTGCTGCTGTGCATTCACTGTCCATGACCAGGCAGAGCGCTTACCCTCCCTGAGCCCTGTCACACCCGTAAAGGAGGCGTCACACTTGCTTGTTAGGGATCTTTTAAACAAAACTGTGGTTCACTCAGGCTTCTTGTAGAGAGAACTGTGATTTATTTACGACACAGTAAGTCCTGAGGACTGTTACTACTGTAACTACCAGAATGACAAGTGTGAGGGCTGCTTAATGTTATCATCATTGCTAACAGCCTGCTATTTACATGTCTGGGCCAGATCAGTAACATGTGTAGTTTCTAGAAAAGGCTGGTCAAAATTGTCAAAAGACTTAGCTCTTTTGTGCTGATTTTATTGTCAGGTGAGCCTAGATTCCTCAACTTTATGAGATTTCAGCTTTCAAAATTCAAGCTAGAAATCAGAATTATAGTCCAACATCTTTGATTTTTCCCCTTGTGTATTAATTTTGTACTTTTATTTCAGCTCAGTTTTTTCCTATTTAACAGAAAAACTAGCCATCATATCCCTAGGGATTGTCTTATAGCTTCATTTACTTGGAAACATCCAGATTCATTTCAGTGGATCCCAAGCCTGAGTGGGAGTCCCTGGCCTCCAGCCTGCGCCGTGGATCCCGGCGCTAGGCTCCAGGGCTGCAGCGTCGGAACCACCAGTCTGACCACGCTCTGTGCTGTCTGTTCTAACAGCAGTGCTTATGTGAACACAGGAGCTAGTGCTCGTCTAGCTGCTGTTTCCTGTCCTGTTCTGATAACACTTGGTTTGTGCCTCATTTATGGTGGTCAGTATAGAAAGCCCTTTCTTTTCTTTATAAGTACACATAGTTCTGTTGTTTCCTAATTGCTTTTTTTAATCCACCATTCCCCAAAGACATCTGTGTTTGCCAGCTCAACCACCTAATAGGTTGCTCTTTCTTGAAAGGCAGGGATCATTCGTTTATGTTTTGGTCTCCCGGGCCCCTGATTCATGTCTCACACATCCTGAACATGTGTCACATGAATGAGTGCATCCTTGCTGCGTGTAAGATGTTGTCACAGTCACTGTGGGAGGTACAAATGTTAGGCAGATGCCTTTCGTGCCCTGAGAAGCTTCCTAGTGTTTTGTCAGTTATGCATGAGAGGGGTAGGACAGGTGCATAAATAATTGGAACACAAGAGAATTACTCATCAGTAATAAATACGAGGTAATGTAGATTAAGTGACATTGAATTGTAATTTCCTTTTTACTCAGACACTGAAGAGCCAGTGAATAAACAAAGTAACCAAATTATGTTAAATGGGAATGAGGATAAAAATCCTAGGTAATACACAAATTAAACATGGTAGGATTAAATCATTTGTTCTCTCTGAGTCTTTCTTCCAGTACACATTTTTCAAATATCCAAGTGGTATTCAGGTATTTTCTCATTGTAAAATATGCTGTACTTAAAAACTGTACTAAAAGAGAGAGAACACAGTGTTTCTTTTTATGAATACGGACATTTTCCTTTCTCCAGAAGTGACATATCTTGGCTCATTATTTAAACGTCCAGACCATTTCTGTGCCGGTATATATCTGTGCCAATATACATACAGGATTAGGGGTTGTGTACATTTTACTTTTGTTTTTTAATTATATCGTAGAAATTACATTATTCTCCAAGTTGATTTTTTCCCCCTTAGTTTTGACTTGGAATAAATACACTTTTTATGTTTTTAAAATAAGCTTGGTCTTTAACATAGCATTTCAAAGCAGTTACTTAAATGGGTTATCAGGCTTGCTTTTTATTTCTTTCACTTTTTTACTTATTGAAGATGAACACACAGAAAAAGTTCACAGATGATAAATTTAGAACTCAGTCAATTTTTACAGTGTACAAATCTGTGCACTCATTGTCCGGACTTAGATCTAAAACCCAGGCTCTTAGCTGAGCATGGTGGCGCAGTCCTAGAATCCCAGTGTGCAGGAGGCTGAGGCAGGAGGATCATGGTAAGTTCAAGGCCAGCCTGGGATACAAAGTGAGACCCTGTCTCAAGAAAAATAAAAAACAAATCCAGGGCTCCCGAGCCCCTGAAGCCCCTCCCAGTCTCTTCACTCACCCTGAGATAACCAGTTTTCAGAGATGACTGACCTCGGGGCTTGCGAGGGCCTGTGTGCAAGGGCCTGTGTGATCCAGTGTTGTTGCCTAAGTGTAACACTTGGCCTCAGAACCCTTGCACACTTAGTCACTGAGGGTGTGCTGAGAGCCGCTCTTCATAGGAGGTATATGTGATGACATTTGCTGTGTTAGAAACTAAACAGAAGCACAGTTCATTAGCCGTTAGAGAATGTGGTCATGTATCGCTAGCTTCAGGGAAAGTCTGTGCCCACTGGTGCGGCGTGAGCCCAGCGTGAGCAAGCCCGAGACGGCTTCCTCTGCAGGAGCGTCTCAGCGCCTGGCTGTGCGGGACTCGCGTGAGCCTGAGCTTCGCTGTCTTCACAGGGAGCGGCAGGACGCAGACGGGCAGATGAAGGAGCTGCAAGACCAGCTCGAAGCAGAGCAGTACTTCTCTGTGAGTCCTGGACACATTCATTTGAAAACTGCTCTATTTTTTTTTTGGTGCTGGGGCTGGAACTCAGGGCTTTGCATTTGCTAAGCAGGTGCTCTACTACTAAGCTAAATCACCAGCCTCTGTATTTGTAGAATTCTTAACGTTCTTGCCACACAACTAGGAATATATGTTCCTTTAAAAGAGATTCCTAAACACCAGAGAGTATTTTGGCTGGAACATTTTGTGTCACACAACTCCTGTAGAAAGTACTGGGCAAAAAGAATGTAGATAATTTAACAGAAATCATTGTCATTGCTAGAAAAATAATTCTATCTGTGCATGGTTGGCACATCGCAGTCGTCCCAGCACATGGGAGGCTGAGGCCAGAGGGGTTGCTGCAAGTTCGAGGCCACCTTGGGCTGTATCGTGAGACCCTGTCTCAAAAAACCAGCAAATGCAAAATTCTAAGCACATACTATACTGTATCTGTGAAACTGATTAAAAGCATTGCTTTTTGAGGAAGGATGTGTTTTCATAATGAAAGAAATAAAATTGTCATTTTAACGTTTGTACTTTTCAAGATCAGTTTTAAATTTTAAGTAGAAATTGTCAGCCGTGTTCTGTTGCCTTAAATCAGCAGAATTTTCTGTTCTAAATGGGTGGTGTTTGCTTCTTTGCTCGCCCCACCCATCTGTGCCACTCATGAGAACTCATTTGTCCTCTGAGCTTCGCCACCTGCTCACCGCCCTGCTGTCAGCAGGTGCTCGTTATCTGAGCCCCCAGTAGCCAGGAAGAGGAGTGCTGAGGGCAACGTCGACTTGCCCAGTGCCAGGCTTACTCCACATGAACACAGAGTCTGTGTGTAAAAATAACATCTTGATGATATACTCATTCATTTCTGTTGTATTTTTTTTACTGTTTAGACCCTCTATAAAACCCAAGTTAGGGAACTTAAGGAAGAATGCGAAGAGAAGACCAAGCTTTGCAAAGAGTTACAGCAGAAGAAGCAGGAGCTCCAGGATGAGAGGTGAGCATGGGACTCCTTGTGGTCAGGCCCTGGAATGCTGCCCGCGGCACCACGCCCAACAACGGTGCAGATGAAGCTGGCCAGACCAGGCTTGGCACCGGGGTAAGAATGGAGGAATGTGTGCATCCCAGGGACGTGGCCCGGCACAGGGCATGAGCTGAGCAGTGTGGAGCCCGGGCTCAGGCCTCATACCCTGAGCGCGAGTGCACGAGTGAACCAGTGTCTCTGCGGTGCAGGGACTCCTTGGCTGCCCAGCTGGAGATCACCTTGACCAAGGCGGACTCTGAGCAGCTGGCTCGCTCAATTGCTGAAGAGCAATATTCTGATTTGGAAAAGGAGAAGATCATGAAAGAGCTGGAGATCAAGGAGATGATGGCCAGGCACAAACAGGAGCTCGCTGAGAAAGATGCCACCATTGCGTCGGTGAGTGAGACCCGCCGCTTCCTGGTCCCTCAGTGACGATGCTGTATCTAGCCTTCGTAAGAGCACGGGGCATGTCAGAGAGCTGACGGGAAGCCCCCTCGTGCTGGCCACAGGCTTTCCTCTCCAGCTAAACCCGCGGGAATGCCACAGCAGCTGCTAGGGTGGGGTTAGAACAGGGCTGCGCAGTCCTCTCAGGGGAAGTGAACAAGAGGCCGGAAATGGAGTCCCAAACCAACAGCACTCAGCAGGTGTGAGCCAGTGAGAAGGAGCTGATTTGATAGGTGGTTTAGAACAACTGTATTTGTATGTAGACAGGACTAAAACTAGATTGTTACCGTACCACACACAAAAGGAAATTCTAGCTCTCCTAATGACCTCAGTATGAAAAATGAAAATTTGAAGCTACCAGAACAAAATCCAAAACTTAGACATTGCAGAGGACAACATCAAGGACAGGCAGAAGGTATTTGTAATATATTTATTAAGCAAGGGATTAGTACCTGGTCCTTCTACAAGGAGAAGAATTGGCCAAAAGAGAAAACCAAAATATATAAGCGATGCCTTGCCTCCCTGCGCTTCGGGAAAAGACTAGATGAAAGAGCTTTGAAATAGCATTTCATGCCCACCACATGGCAAAACTCGGGATCGGACTGTTTCAGGTGTTTGAAAAATGTCTGGAAAATACGGTGTGAGATAGTCTAGTACCTAGTATGGATGCTTGCGCTAAACTTTACACATTGCAGTCCCAGGAAAGTCCGCGTTAAGGCAAAGAGGACAGAGAACTCAGGCATGGTGCTTATAGCAGCATAAATTTTGTAAACAGCAGAAACTCAGATGTATAAATAAATGGATACGCTGACGTGCTAGAAGGCGGGGCTGCTGTATCCATTAAACAGACTAGGTCCTTAGCGGCAATTTCATTCGCTAACATGGGAGTGAAGACTGTTTCTAGAAGGTTGTGCAGTCCCGCTGTGCTACTGCGCGTGTGACGCAGGCCTGTGCTTCTCAGGGAAGGGGTGCCTGGGTCCGCAGGGGTGCGAAAGGGTGCAGATCCTGATGGTCTTTATCCTCCACTGTGATGTTCTGAAAGAAACTGCCGTTCTTAAATTCATTTATTCTGCACCATGGGAGGGCAGGGCTCTGTGTTCCCTTTTCTTTGTTTATGAAACATCTTCCTCATATATAAAGCTGCTAAGGACTTTGAAAAGAAGGGCAAACTTGGCCTCGCCGGGTCCGTGCGTGGTCCGTTACAGCTAGCAAGATTGTCATCTGGAGAAGAGGGGGGAAGTAGCTGAGGATAGTAGACTCAAAAACAGAGGAGGCTCGGCGACACATCAGGAGTTGGGTCTGAACTGTGATGTTTGACTTGAAGAATGTAATAGGGAGGTGATTTTTTTTTCCACTTCATTCATCAGCTTGAAGAAACGAACAGGACACTAACGAGTGATGTTGCCAATCTTGCCAATGAGAAAGAAGAATTAAATAACAAGTTGAAAGACGCTCAAGAACGTATGTATTCTCAGAGTCACATCATCCTAACACACAGGAGGCCCTGTCCGGCGCACTGGAGTTTGGTCTAACATCTGCATTTCTGCGTTTCAGAACTGTCGAGGCTGAAGGACGAGGAGATCAGTGCCGCAGCTATTAAAGCACAGTTTGAGAAGCAGCTGCTGACAGAGAGGACACTCAAGACTCAGGCACGTCCTCAGACCCTGCGTGTCCTGTTGCGTTCTCGTACCTCTTTTCTTTTTCACTTTAGCGTTACAGATAGAAAGCTGTAGCCATGACAAGCGTCAGTATTTCTCAACCTACTTTTGTCCAGGCTGGGAGAAGCTAGATATGATTAATATTGTCCAAGTCAATGTCTGTTAAAGCTTTTCTTAATTTTCTGTATGAACTCACCTTCTCTCCTAATGGTTTACTGGAATCCAGTAAGTTTTTCCCCTTTTAAGAAGACAGTAGGGAATGAGCATTCGCTTGCAGTCTGAAAAGAAGCGCCTGTGGTTAGTGACCACCATGCCAGTGCCCACGGGTGCCGCGGGTGCTGCAGAGCTGTGTGGGTGCTTGGTGCCCTTCTCCGCTGTCAGACAGGGTTGGTTTGTTAGTGTGATGGTAGGGCAGAAAGGAGAAACATCTGCCTATTGAAGTCTCCTTTGGAAAAAAGTCGAAGTGGTAGAAATATTTTAATTGGTGCTGAGGATTGAACCCCGGGCCTCACACATCTTGGCAAGACCTATCCCATTGAACTGTACCCTCAGCACCTATAAATATTTTAAATCACAGCTCTCAAAACTGTGAGAGCAGAAAATAAGTACAGCATAGAGTGGAGGACAGTGAGTAATGAAGAGGGCATGTTAATTACCTAGAAAGCGTTTCTTCTCAGCCCTGTGGATAGGGAAGGAGATTATTAGTGGTTGTATAATCTGGGACTGTGAGTTACTGAGAAGCCATCGACATGTATTTTATTGTTTTTATGTATTTTACTGATTTTTATTGTATTTTATGTATTTTATTGATTTTTCAGGCTGTAAATAAGTTGGCCGAGATCATGAATCGAAAAGAACCTGTCAAGCGCGGCAGTGACACAGATGTGCGAAGAAAAGAGAAGGAGAATAGAAAGCTACACATGGAGCTCAAGTCTGAGCGTGAAAAGCTGACCCAGCAGATGATCAAGTACCAGAAAGAGCTGAATGAGATGCAGGCTGTAAGCATGCTTATCGGACTCTGCAGTGAGCACAGAGTCATGTCCGTGTCTGTGTGTGTCTGGCTGCCCCAAGAGCATTTCTGCAGACAGCCATTACCGAACCAACATGCGGACTCCTGCGATCGCTCGCATCCAGTTAACTGAACCCATTTAATTTCTTACAGCAAATAGCTGAGGAGAGCCAGATTCGGATTGAACTGCAGATGACACTGGACAGCAAGGACAGCGACATTGAGCAGCTGCGGTCGCAGCTGCAGGCCCTGCACAGTGGCCTGGACAGTTCCAGCGTGGGCAGTGGGCCAGGGGATGCAGAGGCCGAGGACGGCTTTCCAGGTACATCTCGACTGCCTGCCCCACTTGCCTTCCCTGTTGGCCAGCCCACGGGTGTGAGTCCCACGCCTGACTTTGCTTTTGAGGAAAATAGTTTATCCTTTTCTTTATCGTTTCCTTCTCCTTGAAGTAGGAACTGAAATAACATTTTGTATTCATTTGTTGACTTCTGTAACTATTATTCCTAAAAAGATAGGCCAAAGAGATCCCCCCTGCGTAGACATCTAGTGGCTGTCATCGTAAGCCCGCCTTTCCTTTTCTCTCCCCCTTGTCCTTACCTCCCGGTGCGCTGGGCGTTTAGTTCGCATTACCCAGTCCCACACCGTGGAGTCCATGTCCTTCTCCTACCAGCGCTCCTCCGCTTCCCTCAGTGTGGCCACTGGGCCTTCCGGGCCCGCGCTCCTGGACTCGGACTTGGACTGGGACTCGGAAAGCCCTTTGCAGTACTTGCCTGTTGCGTCGGACGCTAGTGGGACAGGTGACAGCGTGAGACCTCCTCGTCTTCGGGGCTTTTCCCGCTGCCTTTAGCCCTAGTCCTTTGGGAAACTTCTTATAATGTCAACTAATATCCACTAACTCTGGCGTGTTGCTGTAGACTCAGCCAAACATAAGCTGCTGCATGAACAGAGACTGTTTTTGAGGTATTGTGATACGACGTTGTGTTGCAATAGGTCGTTTCCTTTGCTGGCTTAGGAGGAATGGAGCAGTACATTTTACCACCTAGGAGTACACGGAGTTCCTTCTGAAGTTTCCTATCGAGAGCAGGAATACAGAAAAGCATGTGGACTGTTTAAGAGAATGTGTGCAGGTTGCCATTGAGGACTTCCCATCGCCAGCCTCAGCCTGGCTGTGGGAGAGGGCGAGGCGCAGCTTGGCCTGACCCTGACTGAGGATGTGCTTATGTGTACGTGAGGAGACCTGTGTGGCCTCCCGAGTTTCCGCATGCCCGTCAGGGGATACCCTGCTGTTCTAAGGGCTGCGGTGAGGGTGGTAGAGAATTTAGGGAAAGAGTCTAACACAGCTGACTCGTGCTGAGTGATCGGAAGTTACTTCCTCTTCCTTGCTTCAGGGAAAGAGCCAGTCGGTTGCACTGGAACAAATCCCAAGGGCTCTGAGCCTTGTTTATACAAACAGAACTGCACTGGTTCTGATATTTCGGAGCTTGGAAATCTTTTGCTTTTTTTGCTACTCATGGTATCATGACCAGCATTGATCTGTACTTTACAGTTTTGCTTTATTTTATTATTGCTATTCTAGAAGTCTCTGAAAACACAGAATCACTCACGTAAAACGTTTTCTTCTGGAGGGTTTGCATTCTGTCTGTAGTTGGGCTTCTTCCGGAGGAACAGTGAAGGATGGTGCTGCTGCTCCCCTGGTGAGCATGGTGGCTGGGGCTTCGGTGTTCGCAGGCTCTCTCTGGAATGATGCCCGTGCACAGGTCGAGTGGGCTGTTGGACTTCTACAGCTCTGCAGTGTTTTTTCTAGGGCGGTATAACCTAGATCTTGTTTTGCAGTGCATAACCTTGCTTCTGCTCATCCTGCATCATTATTATATCCTACATGAAGTGCAGCAATAATATATGGAGGGCACATTGGATGGACTTTGTGATTCCATACTAAAACTGAATTCCTCACTGTCTAAGGAGAATCATTATATTTAGCCTCATCTCTTGTGCTTATTTGTAGAGTCAAGATTAGAAGGATGGCTTTCATTACCTGTGCGGAACAACACTAAGAAATTTGGATGGGCGAAGAAGGTAACTGACGGTTTTGAATATGGCGCTTTCTGTGTGCTTCTGGTTTAGCTCCAGCTATTTTACTTCTGTAGTTGTAGGATATACATGACCAGACTTCGCAGACACAAAGAACTTGTTCATACTTTCTGATTTGGAATGATATGATTTTACCTCTGTTTTAAAAAAAAAAAAAAAAACTCCCCTCCACGTGAGTTTTGGAGTTAGGAAAATAGAACCCTGCTGTCTCAGTGGGAAAGCAGCTCTGGATAGGATAGAAGGGCCCACTGATTTCGTGTTCTCATATTACCGTGATTATTAATGTTATTATGTTCGTTTTTGGTAAGTTTGCTAATGCTGTTGGATCCTCAAATCAGTGCAAACATATTTGACCTCAGCCCCCCCCATTTGCTTATGTAAAATATCTACAAACAAAAAGGTAAGTAAATATTTACAGACAACTTTGTTATTCTAAGGAAGACTTTCCTAAAGACATTTCAGTACATCTTAGTTACTTAGGTGTTTCTGATTTTTGTTGCTGAAGTAGAACTCTTCAAAGAAAAGCAGCAAGTATGGTATATGTGTTGCCTATTGTCCGACTTCCCTTTCTTTTTAACAGTATGTCATCGTGAGCAGTAAGAAGATTCTTTTCTATGATAGCGAGCAAGACAAGGAGCAGTCTAACCCCTACATGGTGTTGGATATAGAGTAAGTGCTTTACACAAAGGCTGGAAACTTCACATCTGAGTGTGTCTTTACCGTCTGGCCTCATCTTTATCATCTTCTACAGCATAGGAGGAAGGTGACCTTTTCTCTCAGTTCAATGCAATTTATTGTAGTCAGAGAAGAACTCATAGCAGCTCTTACCATACTCACTGATATTACATTTTCTTCCATTCCTGTGGAAGTGTTCAATATAGGCTTATCTCAGCCCTCTTTATTTGATGAGTCTTAAATATGTTTTATGAAGCTAATTGGGAAATTTGACTTACTGAAAATTCTGAAAAAATTCCTAAGTAATGATTGAATTAACAGAACAAGGTAATCTGAGTTTCTAACGTGGGTCAAAGTGGTCAGTATTTAACTCTGACATAAATGCAGGTTAACTAATGTAATTTGATCCTTCAGTAATTTATTTCTTTACGGATCTTTCACAGCAAATTATTTCATGTCCGACCAGTCACACAGACAGATGTATATAGAGCAGACGCTAAAGAAATCCCACGAATATTCCAGGTAAGCGGCTCTGCCTCTCGCTCTGGGAGATCGCATGTGGGCCGGCGGGTCACGCCCTTGCGGTGAGCGGCAGATCGCCTTTCTGTCTCGGCTGTCGTCTGGCTGTTCTGT
Source organism: Hystrix cristata (assembly GCA_004026905.1). Taxonomy (NCBI): domain Eukaryota; kingdom Metazoa; phylum Chordata; class Mammalia; order Rodentia; family Hystricidae; genus Hystrix; species Hystrix cristata. The sequence continues at coordinate 79,144 of PVJO010001488.1, read as the reverse complement.
TGGGCGCATCTTTGCTCCTTGCGCCTTGATTTCACAAGTGTGTTTCCATCTTGTTTCTGGTCTTTCTGCTTTTCTGCAAGCTTTGTTGTGATTTTATTTTATTTATTTATTGTTTTTTTTTTGTGGTGCCGGGGATTGAACTCAGGGCCTTGTGCTTGCAAGGCAAGCACTCTAATCACTGAGTTCTCTAAAAGTTAAAAATGTCACTTAACAGATTAAATTTTATACCCAGTAGTCTGTTTACTTCCTGTTTAAACATGAAGCCCAGGCTGGGGATTTAGCTCAGTGGTTAGAGTGCTCACCTGGCAAGCACAAGGCCCTGAGTTCGATCCCCAGGACCAAAAACACAAAAACAGAAATAAAAAACAAAACGTGAAGCCAGCTAAGTGTACTTATGCACGCCCGTAATCCCAGCACTCTTCGAGGCCGAGGCAGGAGGATCACAAGTTCAAGCCCAACCTGGACAATTTAGCAAGACCCCATCTCAAAATAAAAAATTTAAAAAGGCCTTGGATATAGCCCAGCACAAGGTCCTGCATTCAATCCCCAGTACCAGGGAAAAAAAATAAAAAAATAAAAATAAAGCCAAATTCTTCTCTTTACTACTTTCATTTTTAAATTATTCAAACCAACAATTAGTCCTTGAGCTCTTTCTGTGTAGGAGCTGGGACCCTAGTTTACTGCAGGGGAGCTGTCCCCTTGTTTTCTGGGTGTTTGCACTGTTTATTCGGGTGTTACACACCCTTCCTTATTCTCCTTCTCTAGCTCTCTCACACACACTTGGAAGAAGGCTGTGTGTATAATGTGCACATAGCTATCACCCACTTTACTGGGGTCTTTTTAGACACTGAGGATGGAACCCTAGGCCTTCACACCAAACTACAGCTCCAGGCCCTGCCCCCACCCCCTTTTTTGAGACAGGTCTCACTGAGTTGCGCAGGCTGGGCTCCAACGTGGGATGCTGCTTCCTCAGCCTTCCCAAAGTGCTGGGATTACCACTGTGTACCACCACACCTGACCAGTGTTCCTGTTTTTAAGAATCATGTGTTACCACCACCTTCCCTCTGTACTGGGGCTGGGACCCAGAGCTTCAAGCATGCCAACCAAGCCACGGAGCTATACCCTGGCCCCATTGTTAAGAGGTCTAAAACATCACTGAATACAATTGTCTTGTTTTCTCGAGTGGTTGGTTTTTTGTTGCTGCTGCTGTTTGGTTTGGGGGAAGGGGACTCTCTGGAATGAACCTGGGGCCTCCGTGTGCCCTGGACCCTTGGTTGTGCTGCACAGGCAGCTGCCAAGCAGGCTTGGTCTGTTGGTGTTGCTGGTGCGCACAAGACATGCAGTGCGAGCAGCGCTGTCTGGTGATGCTCACCTACAGGTTCCTTCTCAGGAGGAGCTGAGGCAAAATTTTATTTCATCTAACACTGTCAGAAGTGTTAGTATGTGAAGTTTATGTCTAGATACCACGCATTGTTCTTTTTGATTTTCTAGATCCTGTATGCCAATGAAGGAGAAAGCAAGAAGGAACAGGAGTTTCCAGTGGAGCCAGTGGGAGAGAAATCGAATTATATCTGCCACAAAGGGCACGAATTCATCCCCACCCTGTACCACTTCCCGACCAACTGCGAGGCCTGCATGAAGCCGCTGTGGCACATGTTCAAGCCCCCTCCTGCCCTGGAGTGCCGTCGCTGCCACATCAAGTGTCACAAGGACCACATGGACAAGAAGGAGGAGATCGTAGCGCCGTGCAAAGGTGAGCAGGCCTCCTGCCTGTTGCGGTGTTGCTGTTGGGAGCACCCCACACTCTGACCGTCATGTGTCCTCCACAGTGTATTATGACATCTCCACGGCGAAGAACCTCCTGTTACTAGCGAACTCCACAGAGGAGCAGCAGCGGTGGGTGAGCCGCCTGGTGAAGAAGATCCCAAAGAAGCCGCCCGCTCCCGACCCCTTCGCTCGTTCCTCACCCAGGACCTCCATGAAGATTCCGCAGAACCAGTCGGTCAGGCGGCCCAGTCGGCAGCTCGCGCCCAACAAACCGAGGTGAGTGGATGGGGAGCGGCGCTCGGAAGTTTGCTGTCTGTGTTACAGGTTTCCCCTCATTACAGCTTCCCTTGTGTTTTCATGATTCACAGAACATTAAATATTTTAAACTATTGTGCATGTCGGCCGGGAGCTGACAGTTACTATGGGGCTGGGGTGCAGCTCAGCACCAGAGTACTGGCTCCTAGCTCCGCTCCGCAGACAGAAGGAGACCTGGGCACAGGCGCTCATACCCGGCTGTGATGCAGGAGTGGATGAGGGAGTGTATCAGAGCGGCTCTGTTGTCTCAGGTTGTCCTGAGCATGGCACACTTAGACAGACAGTAGCCAGAGTGGTCTGTTTGCTTCTAAGGTAGTCGCTCGTCATCAACTAGCCATGTCAGTGTCTCTCCGAGGTAACCAGCCACCTCGCAAGTCACAGATGTTTCTTCTCCCACAAACACCTACTCTCCTGCAGCCCCATCGTACCGAGTCTCAGGCATCAGGAGACGCACTGTGTAAGCCACAAGGAGCCTGGGGACCAGATGGGGATGTCACAGTTACAGCCAACAGTTCCGCCCACATTTGAAAGGGTGAAGGTGCTCATTGATGGTGCAGAGGACCCGACTGGGTTGCACCCTCTGTCTGAACCCAGATACAGGACCAGCACTGCCTCCACCCCAGCTTCCCTGTGAGGCTTTTCCCGTAGCGACGCAGCCGCTCAGTCCTGCCCGGACAGGTGGGGCTGTACTCCCGTCTGCTCCCCTCCTCTTCTAGGTTCCACAGCTCTGTCCCAAAACACACGAGGTGACCATAGGCACGCGGGCGCACGCCTGGTGGCGGCACAGTCATGGGACTGCTGGTGCCTTAGCGCCTGGCCGATGTCACACACGATCACGGTCCCGGTGGCGTGCACACTCATGGAGGAAGGGACGGCTTTCCCGTGGGCCTCCACCCGCGTGTTCGCAGTGTCGCTGACCAAGGGGAGGGGCCTGCAGCGTCTTCCAAGCGGGATTCTGGGTCCCAGCATGCACTGCAGCTGCAGTGTGGAGTGTAAATGTGCAAACCTCCTGTTGCAGATTGCTTGACTTGGCATTTAAGGACTGGGACTGGTCCTTTGAGGATGTCGATGGTGATGAGGATGAGGACGATGTTTTTGATTTCTGAAGAAAGAAATGGGGTAAATTGGAAAGTGAAAAATGAGTTGTTTTGGTACTTCCATGTAGCGCATGTGGTTCGCCCTGGGGCTTTCATTATTTTTTTTACTAGTTTTGAATTTTTATAAGTTGTTATTAATAACATACATTTAAAATGTAGTTTCTAGAGAAGTTTCTAACTGAAGTTTCCACATCAGATGTCAAAGTGAAATGCTATGTTCACATTCTTTATTGGCTATAAACTTGCAGTACAGTTGGAAGTGAAATTTTTTATCTTAGCTGTGAAAGATGTAGAAGTAACAAAAGGAGCTAATAATTCTGGTACTTTCCGTTCATTCCAAAAAGCTGTATTTGGAGAAGTCAAACCTTCAAGCTCCTGTGTGTACTCAAGTTTGTGAACATAGCGTGGGACCCCTCGGCCCGCCCTCCTCCTCTCCAGCTTGCGAGAATTCAACCCTGATGCGTGCTGTGAAGTAGCTCTTTCTCGTTTGGCTTTCTTTGCAATGTGGTGGAATATTTGCAAGAGTTTACTGTTACCCTTGCTGAAGAACGTGAGGGACGTGCTGTTAGTTTCCCGTGCTTCTGGACAGTGCAGAAGGGCCTGGTCAGTAGTGACTAGAGGAGGGTGTAGCCCCTCCCGAGCGCGGGTCTCAGTGAAGAGGCGGCATCTGTCTTCCGCTAAGAAGCATGTTGTGCACACACATGTGCGTTGCGTGGCACTGGGATCTGTTTACATCCGGTTTTCATGGAGTATCTATGTATATTTACTGGCAAGGTGTGTTTCTTCTTGCTTCATGACAGGCAGCTTTACCCATTTTGAATGCCTTCATTTAGTTTTAAAATTGTTTTTTCAGAGTTTTAATGCTTCTCTGTATTTAAGGAAAAAGTATCAGGTGGCAGTTCCACCTCAAGCCAAGCTTCCGTCCGGATGTGTCGCTCTGTGGTGTGCTTTTACACCTGGAGCTTCTTACCTGCACTGAGATGTGTACGTAATGGCAGCCAGGACTGTTGCCAGGCGTGGGGACACACGCCTGTCATCCCAGCACTGGGAGGCTGAGGCAGGAGGAGCGCCATGAGCCTGAGGCCAGGCTGGGCTACGTAGTGAGATCATGTCTCAAAAAACCCAAAATAAAGTCCACTGTTGTACTGAGAAAGAATATAATTAATTGCATGTACCTCAGAATGTGAAAAATAATATAGTGGAGTGTGCTTGTGCATGTGTTAGATGTTGACATAGTGGTTAGAGGCAGCACAGTTCGTGACACGCCCAGGCGCCTCCCCAGAGTTTAACGCTGGGCCTCACTCTGCCAGCTGACGCGGTCTTCTGTCTCCTTCCAGCTAGCCGCCTTCTGTGAATGCAGTCGTCCTCCCGATTGTGCTCTTCCAGGTAAAGCAGGACTGACACACGATGCCCGAAACTGTTCAAAAGCTGTATTTTCCTGAGGGACTCACACACACACGCACGCACGCACGCACACACGTGAGTGCATTCCCCTTTCCTGTCATAGAAGTCACAAATCTTGGAGCGGTTTCTGGGTGCCTGTGGAACAAGTTGAACCGACACCGACTGGTCCCTGCAGAGGGTGTCCCACACGGCTCTTCCCGCTCGCTTTACAAGTCTCTCTCGTGGCATGCACACCACGTCGCACACGCGTGGAGAGGAGCTCCAGGGCGAGCAGCCGTCTTTCACTTCTGAGAGTGAGCGGTCTCACTGGCATGCCACAGGAGCATCAGGGTGTCGACGCCCACCGTGACGCTGCACCCTCTGAGACACGACCCTGACCCTGTCCCGTGTAGGACCGTAACACTGCTAGAGGGTCTGTAGGCGCCCGGTTCGTTTTTTCACGTTTGTTCATCAGATCTCATGCTTCAGTTGCAACTGTGCCCTTACAAAGCCATCGTGCTGGAGCCTCGCACCCGCCGCACGCCCGCAGAAGCTGCATGTTCATGGTAACCCGTTACTGTAACGAGGGCTCGAGTTCTGGCTCCTCGTGCTTCGTGATAGGCGACTTTACCCACTTTGGATGCCTTAATTTAATTTTTTTCAAAGTTTCAACCCTTTTCTGTGTTTAAGAAAAAAACAGTACAAGTATTTACCAGCTTTTAGGACGCAGACTTGCATTGTGGAAGAAAAATAGTACACTATTTTTACACATACTAGTTAAATCAGTGTCAGCCTATTTTGATGGGATAACGAATTTTTTTTAATGTATTGGTCATAGAAACAATAATGGTAGTGTTGAAACTAATATATCCTTGACATCTGCCTATACTCATCCACCCCTTTATAGATCCCCGTACCAGTCTCTGACTGTGAAATGTTCTCTCTGCTTTGAATTTGCTGGCTGCCCTACATGTGTTTTCATTTCTGGTAAAGACATTTGTGACTGTTTTTACATTTTCACACTCGAGGTTGAAAACTTGTATCAAATATAAAGAAAAGTAAGATATACTGTAGATATATTTTAAATATTTAAATATGATCCTCCAGCACACACCTGTGTGTGGCAATATTTCAGTATTGCGTTGAGGGAACTCGGGGCACGCGGCCTTGGAGGCTCTTCAGTTGACTCTTACCTTTCCGGTGTGGCTGAGCGCGGGCATCCCGCAGGACCGTCCCAGATAGGTGTGATTGTGCCACGGCAGGGTGCAGCAGTGATCGTCGTGGAGCTGAAAACCGTGCGTCTTCTCTCAGCGTCTCTCTGCTGTCCGTGCATTTGGTGTGATACTGAGCTAGAGCAGCCAGTGTTTCCAGTGTTCCCGTGAAGGAAGGAGACGCTTGCTGCTGCTACCCCGGGCCGCTGGGGAACTGCGGCAGAGCTCGACCCTCCCGCGGCCTCCCTGCCGCTGCGGGGGGACCAGCGTGCGTCCTCCCCGGGTCCCGCACAGCGGGCTGGCTTTTTTTTTTAACATAAGATTAAAAAATGAAAAATATATAAAATTTATATAGAAGAGATATTTCCATTCACTAGAGTTGTTTAAAAGAAGACTGAATTAATATTTTATATAAAGATTTTGTTACACTATGGGAGGTTCTATCCTATTATTCTGAATTGGAGAGAGTATATATATTATATATTTTAATAAACTTTATTAAGGTGAAATAATTTCAAGTTTACACGAGTAATTGAAGTAAAACAGGCAAAAGTTTAAATTCAAATGCCATATTCTCCATATTAGAGAATAAGGAGAATCGTGCTGTGAGACAACTGTCCAAGAAAAACTAATGTGAAGGGCGCGGGGACGAGGTTCTGAGGGTGACGCCTCAGCCCAGGAGATGCCCAAGGCCCCGGCGCGGCACAGCTCTGATAAAGGCTCTGCCCCGGGAGCATTACAGCTCCCCACCCACCTCCCGCCCGTCCACCCGTCCAGGGCTTCCTCCCCACACTGTTAATACGTGCTTTTGTGCCAGTTTGCTTCCTTAGGGCCCTGAAACTTCCAAGATAGAGATTTATAAGACCAATGTTTATATTCCCACACCGGATTCTCCAAGAGCCATGAATACCTCCCATGGGAACGCAGAAATAGTGAATACTGGGGACGTCTCAGTTGGATTTTTACATTTGTTTTGTGGGGATAGCAAGACAGAGGAGAAGGGAAGCTAGTGCCGGTATTACTGTTGAAAGTTAATGTATAATGAATTTTTAAAGTATTTTTTAAAACGTGCTATCTAGAAGCAAGATGTTTTTTAAGAAAATAAAATTTATCTGCAAGTTTAAAATGCTCTAATGGATCAGTGTACTGATAACCCTAAATTAAAGGTTAGTGGTTTTCAAGCTAACCTGTGCTAGTTCCACATGAACCTGGCCCTGAGGGACCTGCTTGGGATCCGTTTGCCTCTAGACTGAACAGAAACACTGCAGCTTGCCAAACTACAGTTGAAGAAGTTACGCAGCTCTCGTTCATCTTCCTGATGGGATTCAGAGGCTGAAAGAGAGACACTCAGACACTCCAGTCGCCTTCCAGGAAATGGTTTAAGTAACCCGTCTGGACCACAGTAGAGCAAGGTGCTCTGTGTCTCGTGGTCCGGGGACGCTGCTGCCAGCCCGCTCCCCACCCGCAGGGGCGTCTGCTTCCTGAGCCCTGCTGGCGCCGCGGCCACTCCGCTGGGATCTGAAGCACTTTGTAGGAGGCACTGTGTGACAGTACTGGGCACCGTGCCCGGGGCCTCGCCCTGACCCCATCCCCACCATGACTCGTGTTTGGAATTGTGTAAAGTCATGAACTGCATGGCTTAGGTCATCTTAAGTATTTGATCAGCTGTCCCCTGAACAAAAATCATCCTCCCTTGCCTTTTCTTTTTTTTAATTTTGTCGCATCTTTGTAGTAATGTAATTGTATTTTATGCCTGCTTTTTATAAAAAAATTAAATAAAAAAATTAAAATGTCAACATTTTTGGGGGGGGCACTGGGGATCAAACTCAGGGCCTTGTATCTGCTAGGCAAGCACTCTACCACTTGAGCTAAATCCCCAACCCCCTAAGATGTCAACATTTTTATATTTTTCCTGTGAAATAGTCCTGGAATGCTGCAACTTTTACAAGTTTACCAAAAAATTTGTATTCCTTGGAAGAAAAGATGGGTTAGATAGCTGGGTGTGGTGCTGGACGGTCTGTGATCCCAGCACTCTGGAGGCTGAGGCAGGAAGATTTGCCACAAGTTCAAGGACAGCCTGGGCTACATAGTGAGTTCAAGACCAGCCTGGACTACACAGTGAGACCCTGTCTCAAAAACCAAAAACAAGAAAAGATGGGCTAGAGTCCTATGACTAAGGCTGTAGGTTTCCGGTTGTGTGTCCTACCATGTAGTTTATGGAGAACTATAAAGTGGAATTTCAACCGGGTGCCTGAAGGTTACAGACCTAAAAATGTCACTGGAATTGGTGAGGAGGTGCAGGAGCAGGGCGTCTGGTTTTCTAGAAGGTGCTTCCGGTGGCTCCTTTTCTAGGGGCCTGTTACTCCTCATCTGGGACGGGTCACTCGGAGCCGCAGGGTCTCTACCCATAGCGGTGGAGGGTGTCGCACAGCGGGGCTCTCGCAGAATTGGACCTGGGAATGCATTCGAAATGACTGACTGGAACAGCTCAGATGTTTGTTCCCCCCAGAGGGAAAACAACTCCTCATCTAAAGTGAGTATGTCCTTAAAAGGATACTGTATATCTAAATAAAATGTGTTGGGATAAAAGTCACAATCTGTTTTTACTAATAGTCATACTGTGTTTATAAGAAAAAATTAACTTGGGTTTTTTAAAATGACAACTATGATCAAAATAACTACATAAAATAATTATTTTTATGTATTTATTTATTTATTTTGTGTGTGTGTGTGTGGTACCGGGGATCAAACTGAGGGCTTTGTGCTTGCTAGGCAAGCACTCTTAATCACTGAGCTAAATCCCCGGCCCAAATAATTATTTTTAGATACCGTGTTTCTCCTCCTGGTTGTCCTAAGCAGTAGTCCTAAAAGAATTAATCAGGTCATTGAAAAATATATGTTACATTATTCAAAATAAGTCACATTAAAATAGTTGGTAGGTAGCTGTAAGTCTCAGCAGAGTTCAGAGTGTGGAAGTTCATTTTACTTGGAAAACCAAACGTGTTCTGCTGCACCTTGCTCACTGCATGTAACAGAGCGGTATCAGAACAAGATACTGTAATAAAGATCGCACCCATATAGCACCCGTATATTCACAACAGCTAAAACCTGGTATTTTGGACCAAATCCCAATAATGGTCATCGTGGGGTGACACCTTCTACACATGGCAGGATGGCGCTTGGATAAGGTTGGCTGCTTCTAGCAGCACCTTCCTTGGAGATTCCTTTTATTTGTGTATGTATTTTTACATTTTTTATGGAAAAAAAAAAACTTTCCTAACAAAGTAATAAGGGCGGAACAGCAGTCACTCACAGGACTCCCTCACGGCGCGCATGCTCCTGGGTCACAGCGCTGCCTCCCACTGTGCCTCGCTCGGCCCGAGCCGGTCATGGGGAGACTGCTCCCGAAAGGACCCTGCAGCTGGAGCGGGTGCGGGGGGCGCAGAGCTCACGGGGCAGACACGGGGGCTCTCTTGGGTCCAGAACCTCCGGCTGCTGCCTCCTCTGCTCAGTCCCACAATCCGGTCCAGCAGTGACACGCCCGTCACTCAGCCTTGGCGGCCGGCTTCCGGTAGCGTAGCACTGTGGCTGTCACCCAGATGTTTAAGGCCAGCATGATCACAAAACGGGTGAGAACTGCAACAACGGAGAAGAAAGTATGCGTGTTAACACGTCTCATGTTCTAGGCGGAACTCTCCCTGCTGTAAACCCAAGTCCAGTGACAGTGAAGTACAGATGAGCACGTGTGTGGAATGATCTCTCACCGGCGGCTGGCCACTCGGATGTCAGGAAGGATGCCGGCCACTGAGCGCAGCAGCCGCACCGCCGCCAACCCCGTGTGCACCCTGCGGCCGTTCGGGGCCAGGCAGAGGCAGGGGAGGGTGCCCTGCTGGAACGGCCCGATCCAAGCCTGTTTCGTAACCAGGTAACGTGAAGCTCTGTGGAAACGGTCACTAACAGAACCTCACCTTCCACTGAAGGCACAGACTCCCCGCCAGCAGGGGTTACAAACCGAAGCTGCCTAACGCCTCAGCTGCCCTGTTCTTCAGCGCTCATCCTCCTTTACACTGGTCACTTCTCAGAGCAGCAGTCCCGAGGAGAGCGAGTCACGGCTGGAACATGGCCGATGGCCTGGTTTTTCCTCTGGGTCTGGTTCGATGTTACTGCTGGTCTGACTCCATGCCCTGTTGTGAATTCTTGGAGTCGCATGGAGAAGCCAGACCCAGGCTGTCTCCTTTCGGATTCCCCACTAGATCACAGCTCTGATCGGGACCATTTGAACCCTCTGACCAGAGCCCGCAGAAAGAGCCGTGGGAAAGGGCCAGCAGATGCATCGCTCCTTCTGAGGCCGGACTTGTCAGAATAAACAGCTTCCTGCGAGGACCTGTGTGCTGGGGACGCCTTCACTGAGTCAGGTGAACGTGCAGACCTGTCTCTGTGCTGATCATCTTCCAGAGATTCAGGCTGCTCCCCACTTGAGAGATGGTGACACACGCCTGTCATCTCAGCACTTGGGAGGCTGTGGCAGGAGGGTCACTGTGAGTTGGAGGCCAGCCTGGGCCCCACAGTGAGTGCAAGGTCACCATATCCACTGCCAAAGCAAACAAACCTCCCCAAAGATGGGAATCCATTCGTGCAGCCTGTCCCTGGTCCCGCAAGGAGCAGAGCCTCACCCGTGGTGACTGGTGACCAGGAGTATGCCATTTCTGCCCTCTAATCTGCAACCTAAGTGAGCCAAGCCGACCTGTGAAGCCCCAAGACAGTGGCCCCTCCGAGGAGCCCAGCAGAAAGGGGAGAGAGCACTGCTTACTTGTCAGGTCATTGGTGGTCAGTAAAGTTGTTACTATTCTTGCTGAAAAGGAAAGTTTGCAGAAGTAAATGGCCTGCTTTGCAGGCACTTTGGTGCTTAGCTAACCTCTTAATATGCCGCATTACACTGACAGCTCCCGGCAAGGGATGTCAGCGGGACACCGTCTCAAGACCACAACCCCAACCTCACAGAGCAACCCGGAAACCTCATTTGGGCACCAGCCGGTAGCCTCGTGAAAGGCTCCCACTAGTTTAAAACAGTGAGGTTTTTTCCTGTTTTGAGACAGGGTCTCATTATGTAATTCAGGCCCGCCTTGAACTCACTGTGTAGCCCCGGCTGCCCTGGAACTCTTAGCGATCCTCCCGCCTCTGCCTCCTAAGTGCTGGGATTGTAGGGTGTGCTACCATGCTCATCTTAAAACAGTGTTTAAATCTGAATTCTACCTTGTATTTCACAAGTATGAGAGAGATTTTCCTAGGAGGCTAACCAGAATTGTTTTGTTTCACTCATCTTCCTGTTATAACCCTTCACGTGGTGAAGAGACTTCTGTCTTTAGCACCCCAGACCAACCTGCGTAGGCACTGCCCTCCTACCAAGTCGGGCGTGCAGTATATGGTATGCCAACACAGTGGCTCTGCGGTGTTATCTTCCACTAAACTGTAAGCCCCTGAAGGGCAGAGACCGTGTTGCTGCCAGGCACGGTGGCACACCCCTGTAATCCCAGCATTTGGGAAGCTGAGGCAGGAGGATCATGATTCGAGCCAAGCCTGGGCTACTCAGCGAGTTGGTGAGACCCTGTCTCAAAAAGTAAAAAAGGGCTGAGGGTGCTGCTCAGTACAGAGATCCTGAGTTCCATCCCCAGGACACAAAAAAGAGGGCTGGTTAATACTAAGCAGCGTATTTGGAAGAAAGGACGCTTGCTTTTACCTCTCCCCGCTCCCGGCCCCAGCAGGTGGAACACGGTTCTCACACGGACTACCCCTTGTAAACACGGGCCCTCTTAGTGGGTTCTAGCTCATTAGCTCCTTGCAGAACGCTGTACCCCAGGGCGCCAAGAACGCCTCGACACTGAGTTCACGGCTTCTCGGGAGAGGGGCGGCAGGGCGCAGCCTCACCTGCACAGGTGTAGGCCGAGAGGGCCCAGGTCAGCGCGCTGGCGGCACCTGAGTCCTGCGCCTTCCACAGGTACTGGAGCTGAGCAAACTTGCTGGCTGCGCTGACCAGCGTGCACAAGTTCTGTTGCGGATGAGAAAGTCACAGGTCCATTTGTTAAAAAAGCCAAAGAGCAGTAGACAGTCACAGTGCTTTTTTCTTTCGTTTTTAGAGACAGGTTCTAACTATGTAGGGCAGGCTGGCCTTGGACTTGCGGCGATCCTCCTGCCTCAGCCTCCTGAGTGCTGGGATGTCAGGCATGCACCACCATCCCTAGCTATTCGAAGCGCTTTATTAAGCTGAGTTTTTAGGCCAGGTGATCACCAGTTTGCACAAGATTGAAACGTGTGTTTGGTGGGTGATAAAATGTCACTGAAGGATGTTTCCATCCAACCCACGAATCCCTTGGGGCAGCGGCTACCCATAGTTCCCTTCCCCTAAAGTGCTGCCTGGGTTTTCTGGGCACACAGGCTACCTGGACTGACTGCCTCGGGCACGCACAGCTGCCAGCCTAGCACCCTGAGTCTCTGGCTCCCTGACTGCGGGGCCCACGGTGCAGAGCGCGAACTCGCAGGCGGGCTGCAGCGCCCACCCCCTGGTCCTCGGGCCAGGGCTCGGAGGGGCAGGACTGGAAACCAGGCAGGAGCCCAGGGCAGCCAGGCGAGAGCGCTCCAGGGCGGGTCCAAGCTCCTATTCTGGCCTCAGCAAGTAAAAGAATGGAGTTGCCACTAACCGGGACAAGACAGCTGCGGGAACGGGTGCGCTGGGGCGAAGGGAGGGCGGGGCAGAGATTCAGTTTCGGACATGTGGTGTGGGCCCGTGTGCGTCAGTGTGGGTGGTGGGACACTCGAAGTTAAAGGATTAAGAATTCAGCACTCCGGGAGGCTGAGGCAGGACGATCGTAAATTCAGGCCCATACTAAACAATTTAGCAACTTAGCAAGACCCTGTCTCAAAGTAACATGAAAAAAGGCTGGTGACGCAGCTGCGCAAAGGCCCTGGGTTCACGCCTCAACTCTGAGGTCAGGGCACGCAGGTGGCCTGGGCGGAGAAGGCCCGCAGTCTGTCACACTCACCATGGCCAGGTCGAGGAGCCCCTTGTGCAGGCCGAGGAGGAACCAAGATGACAGCAATCTTGCCAGGGCTAAGGGATGCGGCCGAGGGTCACTGGCAGCCCGCCACCCGCCCGGCCCTGCAGACAAACCCAGACCACAGGAGGGACACAGACAAGCCAAGCGGAGCCCTAGGGACTCTGTTTAGGTCTCACTATGAAGCCAGCTGGTCTCAAACTCAGCGATCCCCCTGCCTCAGCCTCCCGAGTGCTGGAATTACAGATGTGCACCACTTCACTCGGCGTTCTTTCTTCCTTTTTGTTGTGCTGCGGATGGAACCCAGGTCCAGCCCAGGGGCTGCCCCCCTGAGCCACCTGTCCCAGCCCCTCCAATCCTATTTCTGGTTCTGAGATGTTAAAAGGATACACAGCCAGGTACGGTGCAGCCTGTTTCACGTCCCCGTTAAAATGAAAGATGCAGAGCAGGAGGACAACATCTGGAAGAAAGGCATTGGTGAGAGGATGAAGGGGAGTCCCACGGTGCGGCTGGGGATGTGGGGTGCGATGGGTGTGCAAGGGCAGCTACCTTGCACGATGAGGATGGGGTACTCCAGGTAGGTGAGCACTGGGTTTCCATAGTAACACTGGTAACGGAGGAAGACCAGGAACCTGGGGACAGGGAGGACACAGGGTCACAGCCTGCCTGCAGCCAGCCAAGCCCCAAAGCCAGCCTTGCAGGGGTCCAGGAGGAAGGCCTGGCACAAAGCAGCCCAGATGGCACTTTAGTGATCTGCACTGTGAGGGGCACCCAGCAGTTGTGGGCGCCAAGCTATGTGCAAAACCCATGACTGCTCTGGAGGCTCTTAAGATGGTCATTTGCTAGCCAAGTAGAGTGTGGTGGCTGTCAGCCCAGCACTTGGGGAGGCTGAAGCAGGAGGATCTCAAGTTTGAGCCCAGCCTGGGCAACTTAGTGAACCCTGTCTGAAAACAAAAAAATATAAATATGGACATGTACTAACTCCCTACGATGATGTAATCATTATGTCCTGCAAACATGTAATAATAAAATTTTAAAAAACAGCCGCAGATGCAGTTTGGCAGCTCTGAGTCCGGGGCGCCTCCTGGGCTCATCAGGCCTCGGTCCAGGCCGCAGGGGACCATCTTCAAACATGGGTTTTTAGAGTGAGTCCGCCCAGGTCCAGGGGCACAGAGGCTGCTGTCCGGTCCCCAAGCCAGGAGGCAGCCTGGCACCCGGCCATCAGAACCCAGGAGGGGACAGGCAGAGAGGAGCCGGTGTCATGCTCTGTGGTTCCCACGGCTCACTCCAAAGGCAGAGGATTAAAGGGGGAGCCACTGTGATCCGTCCCGCGGGTTTGGGATCCGCTGCTGTCGGCTCTCAGGCCCCCAGGCTGCCATCCGGCCTGGAGAAAGCAGCTGGCCCTGGGCGAGGAAGTGCAGGCACAGCGGCTCGGCCCGCTGGGCTCCCCAGCCCCGCTCTCCCAGCAGCCCGAGGCTCGGATTCCGAGCCGGCGGGCGCCCGGCCAGCGCCAGCCATGCTTCCCACACCCCGGCCGGAGGTGTCCCGCCCAAGCGGCGGCCACGGCCACTCCCACCCCGCCCAGATCCTGCCAAACCCAGGGCCTTCACTCCGCCCTCTAACCACAACCCTTCTTCCCTTTTTCTTTTGCGACTGGGTCTCGTAAAATCGCTAATTGCCCAGGGTGGGCTCAAACTGGTAATCCTCCTGCCTCAGCCTCCCAGGGTGCTGAGATGACCGGCGTGTGCCAGCAGGCCTGGTTACATTCAGGCTCCGAGCAGGGCTCCCAGCCCGACTTCCGGTGCATCTGCCAGCACTTGCAGCAGTCTCGGCCTCTCCTCTCCCGCCCACGATCTCTCCATTTTCCGAGTCCCCAGCTCAGAATTTAGATCCACGTCCAGCCCCTCCCCTAACCGGCGAGGGATCAAGGCCGGAAAAGAGGTTCAGAGTGTGGCGAGGGTTTAGGGACAAGAAGGGGCTCGAGGCGCAAATGGAGTGGCTTGGTGGCACACTCCTGTAATCTCAGCGCTCGGGTGGCCGAGGCAGGAGGATTTAAATTCGAGCCCAGCCCTGAGCAAGACCCTGTCTCAGGGTAAAACTGTGGCCACTACGGCCAAGTCTCGATTCCGCCGGGCCTCAGTTTCCCCGTCTGTCCAATGCACGCAGCGGGCGCGGCCCGGGAGCGCGCCCAGTCCAGGCCCCGAGCCGCCCGGCCGCGGGGAGCTCACCCCGCCAGCTCCAGCAGCAAGCTCGGGAGGCTGACGCCCCGCGCGCTGCGCGCCGCCAGCTGGGCGTGGATCTGCGGTAGTTTGAGCGCGGCGCACACGGCCAGCGTGCTCCAGTTGCACAGTCCCAGCAGCGCGGCCTCCATGGTGCGCGGCGCCCGCGGGCTCCGTCCGCCTCCCCCCAGCCGCCGCGGTCGGCTCACAGCCCCGCCCAGAGCTCGCGCCGCCCTCCTATTCGCTCACCTCAGACCCGCCCCGCCCCGTTCTCCCCGCTCCAACCAGTTCCCGCCCCTTCGCAGGCCCCGCCCCGTCCGCCCGCCTCTCGCCTTCGCGCCGCTCTGCTATTCGCAAGCCCCGCGATCCGTCCCGCCTGTTCTCCCGCCCCCTGCTAGCTCCGCCCCCTTATCCACGCCCCGCCGCGCCCTGCTCCCAGCGGCCCCGCCCCGCGGCTTTTCCGCGTTCCTCAGAATACGCGGGTTCGGATCCCGCCGGAGACCGCCGAGGAGGGGATTAGAGGGCGGGCGAGCACCCTTCGCAGAGGGATGGAGCTTTCTGTTGGAACTTTTTTGGAGGGGGACGAGGCTAGAGCTTGAACCCAGGGCCTTTGCACGGAGCTACATCCTCATACTTTTTTTAAGATTTATTTTTATTAACACATATTTGCTGTACATAATGTTCACATTCCTTGTGTGGAGTTGGTGCATGTCTTTTGATAGGTCTCGCCAAATTCCCAAGCTGGGCTGGAACTTGAGATCTTCCTGCCTCGGCCCCCCCAGAGTGCTGGAACTGGCGGCGCCACGGCCACCCACGCAGGGCTCGGCCCCGCCCGCTTTGGCCCAGACGCGACGCGACGCGAGGCTGGCGAGGCTGGCGCCCGGACCTTGCGCAGGTCCTGGGTCGCGATTCCCTGGCAACGGTGGGGTCCGGAGGGCCTGGGCGGAGGCCTCCTTTCGGAGTGGGTGGCCGGATGGTCTCTGCCGCTCCCCCAGGTCGCCGCAGAGCAGACAGCACGCAGGCCGGGTCCCCGCCCAGCCTGCAGCTGCAGCCTGGGTCAGCCCAGCCCGGGAGAGGAGGCCCTGCGAGCCGAACGGTGTGGCATGATCACTGGCATTTTAAGGGACCCAGGCGCCCGGGAGAGGAATCCACCCTCTAGCCTGCGTGATGGTGCACGCGGGTCATCCCAGAACTCTGGGAGGCTGAGGCAGGAGGATCCCAAATTCCACCCCAGTCTGGGCCACTCAGTGGCTTAATTTCTCTGTGCCAGTGTCTCCTCACCTACAGAGCCAGAAAACGTAGCTCCTAAGGCCATGAGAGGATTAAATGAGGAGACACTTAAAGGACCACAACATTGAAGGTTAGCAGGGAGGCTGAATAAAATCCAGGCAAGAGTCCAAGGAAAAAAAGCTGAGAGGATTCTGAAGAAACCGAGCGAGGGAGGAGGTGGAGAGGCTGTTCTGTGAGAGTGGTCTCCCATGCTGGCCTTGATCTTGGTGTGATCCTCCTGCCTCAGCCTCCCCAGTGCTGAGCTCACAGGTGCACACCACCACACCCCGCTTTCGGACAGGTGTTTTGAGTCCCTTGTCCCCTGCACCCACCTGGAAGGCCACGCCCCTGTCCTACGCCGGCTGCAGCCTGGCCTCCGGCTTGGTCCTGCGTGTCCCCTGGACGAAGGCAAAGTCCATGCGGACCAGCGCTCTGCCAAGCGGCGTGTCCAGCCTGCTGCCCACCACCTGGCTGCTGGCGTTGGGGACAGTGTCTGAGAAGCACGGCACCTGCTCAGGCAGCTGCTTGGGTGGCTTCATGTTGCCCTGAGGAGGGGGGACAGCAGGGTTAGGGCCTCGGGAGAGAGGAGGGACCCGCGCACAGTGCGGCATGGCGGAGAGCAGATGGCCTCTGGTTTTGTGGGGCAGTTTTGTTTTGTTTTGTTTGTTTTTTTGAGACGGGGTCTCGCTATGCAGTCCAGGCTGGCCTCGAACTCGCAGCGATCCTCCTGCCTCAGCTTCCCGAGTGCTGGGCTCACAGGCTTGTGCCCCCCACACCCAGGGAGTTCTACAGGTTAGGACAGCGGCCGCAGATGGGCGGCGCTTCTCTCAGATGCAGGGAATTCGCCTCCGGAGTAATTGTACCCACGCTGGTTTCCCTCCTGGACTGGGCACGCGCCTTGCACACACTGACATCTTCGGCAGGGAGATGTTCAAGAAGTAAGTGCCCACCATTCCCCGCAGGCTGGTCTTAATACAATCAACAAACACTGGAATTGTTCTACGTGAGTATTTTCCTTCCCACCATCCCAGCATGGAGCGCAGAGTAGATAGCAGACCGGCCACCAAGGGAAGAAATTCACCCCAAAGACAGCCATCTGCCTTACCATGGGGTCGTAGTCTTTCAGGAAACCCCAGTTCTCGGTCCTGGAAAGGAAAAGTACATTGGCCGTGTGAATTTTCAGCCTTTCTTATTTTCATTTTTTATTTTTCGGGACTGGGGATCAAACCCAAGATCTTGCTGAGTTGATCAGTTGCCCAGACTGGGCAAAGACTTGGGATCCTCCTGTCTCAGTCTCCCAGAGTGCCAGGATCACAAGTGTGCACTACCGAGACCAACTCTCAGATTTATTTATTTTTTTTGAGACAGAGTCTCACTATGTAGTCCAGGCTAGGCTCGAACTCACAGTGATCCTCCTGCCTCAGCCTCCCGAGTGCTGGGATGACAGGCCTGTGCACCATACCAGGCTCCTGAGACTTTTTTACGACCTACTTTCACTGCGTGTAGTGAATGAGTCCTTGTCACAATGTATCGCAAAGCGTAAGACCTGAAACAATTTGTAAGTAGAACGAACCCGGACCAGTATCACCCAGGTATCTATGTGCTCACGTTTCTGTGACCGATGACTGTTTCTACGCGGTGACTGCGTTGCTAAGGAAACCGGCGGCTCAGTCTCACCCCACACCTCCGTGTATTTGCAGGATTTGGGGAAGAAAACCCGGCTTTCAAGCCCCCAAGCCCGTGTGGCTGCCCCCGACGGCGGGCCTGGAGGAGGGCAGGGCGGGGGTGACCATGACGACGCGCAGCCTATCCTGGTAGTTTCATTTCTATTGGAATTTATTTAGTCTTTAGCCTGTTATACTGACGTGTGCCCGTCATCCCAGCACTCTGGGAGGCTGAGGCAGGAGGATTGCAAGTTGGAGCCCAGCATGGGCAACTCAGCAAAAGCCTGTCTCAAAATAAAACAAGGAAGGCAGGCCCGGGCGTCCGCGCCCCGCTCTCTGCCCCTGCGCCCCTCCAGACCCGGTCTGCAGCCGTCTGGGGTCGCTCACCAGCGCCGCCGCCCGCGTCCCTCGGCCTCCACCAGCTCCCTCCACAGCGCGTCCCCCTGCGCGTCCAGGTCGGCCCGCGGGGACCCCGGCGCCCCCCGGCAGCACCCCGCGCCGTCGGGGAAACCGAGGCGGGCGGCCGGCGGACGTGGGTCCGTGCTGCGGTGCGCGGGCTCCCCTGGCCCCAGCTCGGCCGGCCGCGCGTTTGTTGACTGTCTCCGGGGAAGTGGGGGGTGCGCTGCTGCCCCTGGCGGCCGCGCCGGGCTGCTGGGAGGCGGCGGGGGGCGGGGACACACGCCTCTCCCTCCTCCCGGCCCCGCCCCCTCGCGAAAGATCCGTGTCCGCGCTCTAGTGTCGGGCTTGCACTTTGCTCTTTATTTACACTTTGGTTCCTCGTGGAAGAGAAGCCATGCGACGTTCAAGCGTGTGTGTCTGACTCATTTAACACTGTGGTCTCAAGATGCACCCATTTTCCCACATATAACTCCAGTTTATCCTTTTTCACCGCAGAGTAGTGGTCCGCGCTCGTCTTTCTTTATCTGCTCATCTGTTGGTGGAGACAGGTTTAGCTGTTGCGAACTGTGCTGTTCTAAACACGGGTGTGCACGGATCACTGTTACGTGAGGTCGTCGGCTCTTTGAGGAAGATACCTGGAGGGGAACAACTGGGTCGAATGGAAATTTTTATTGTAATTATTGTTGTTGTTTTCGTTGTTACTGAGATAGGTTCTCGCTAAGTTGCCTGCACTGCTCTCAGACCTGTGACCCTCCGCGGCGGGCCCTTCCACTCCCATCGTACAGGTGGGGAAACAGGCCAGCAGGCGTAAGCGGCTGCCTGGCAGGCGGCCTGGCCAGGCCCGGCTCTGGGGAAGGCAGCAGAAAGGCCCGAGGCTGGTCCCTTTCTGCACTCGCAGCGTGGCGCTGGGGCTGGAGGGTTCCTCGCTGCCTGCACAGGGCTCTGTGGGACAGGGCGCGGGACTGCGCAGGGCCGGAGCCGATCACGGCCTCCCGCCCCGTCCGTGTGGCCCACGCAGTTCAGCTCCATCCGGGGTAACCACTGTCCAGTCGGGAGCGCGGTCTTGGGCACCCCTCGGGGCAGCTGCCTTTGTTTGGTTGGTTGCTTGTCTTGTTTTTGAGACAGGGTCTTGCTCTGCAGTTTAGGCTGGCGTTGAACTCACTGTGTAGCCCGGGCTGGTCTCCAACTCGAGGCTACCCTCCTGCCTCAGCCTCCCGAGTGCTGGGATGACAGGCCTGTGTCGCCACGCCTCCTTCCTGTGTCTATCTCTGCAGCTGGAACCGCACCGCCCAGGCCGTCTCCCAGTGGCTGCAGTTCACGCCTCGGCCAGCAGAGGGAAGCCTGTAGCTGTCCACCCTGCAGGGGCACGGTGACGTTTCTGATCAAGGCCCCGCCCTGGCCCTGAGCAGACAGGGGCTCCCACGGCGCCCCCAGCATATGGGTCCAGGTGGGTGCCCCTAAATCGGTGCCCACGGGCGTGCGAAGTGCTGGGGGCCCGGGCTGGGCAGCAGTCCTCGCTCCTAGATGAGGGGGCAGGCTGCTCTGCCTTTGTTTCCCTCCCTCCCTTCTTTCCTTCTGGTGGACACAGGTCTCACTCTGTATCCCAGGTTGCCTTCAAACTCGGGGGGGGGGATTCTCCTGCCTCAGCCTCCTGAGTGACAGGCTCACAGGCGTGCGCCCCAGTGCCCAGATGCCTTTGGCTTTATAAGCCCGCAGGGAGCCCCAGACCTTACCCATGCCGACCGTGACCCACCCGCGGGCTGTTTGGTCTTTGCTTGGCTGCGTTCTGTTTGGGGCTGTGTTGTCTGAGACACTCACGGGGCTCTCGTGGTTACTACCGCTTTTCTAGTTTTCTCTTGGTAAATATGCGCTGCTATGTCTTTCTCCGTCGGTTTATTTTAAATATGAGTGGGTATGTTTTTAAGTGTACCCTTGTAAACAGCATGAGGCTCTCCTAAGAACAAAAACCCATTTGACTTTTTGTTTTTTTGTTTTTTTGTGTGTGTCAGAGTCTCACTATGTAGTTCAGGCTGACCTTGAACTCACTGAATAGCCCCCACTGACTGGCCTGGAGCTCATGGTGATCCTCCCACCTCAGCCTCCTGAGTGCTGCGATGACAGGCATGTACCACCACACTCAGCAACAGATTCTTTCAACTAGCAAGTGTAGTTCATTTATATTATAATTTCTGATACCTTAACATTTTTCTACCCTCTTACTGTTTACCCTGGAACTACGTACTTTTTTAAGGTAATTTCTGTTTACCCTGGAACTTTAAAAAAAAATTGCATTTCCCCTCTCGGTTATTTTAGAAGTTACATCTTGTATTTTTCTTCACTATCTTTTTGAAAATTGCTTCATTTTTTTAGCGGTTTTCCTTTCAATTCTAATATATGTACTCAAGTCAGTTTCTGAAGTTCTGTGTTTATTCTGTCCTCTCATTCTGTCTCAAATACAAAAGATTTAGTATGCTTTTATTATAATCACCTCACTCAATTTTATGTTAGTTTAGCCAATATTTTAGCTCCAGCTTGTTTTGTTTCTTTGCCAATGAATTATGCTTGTTTTATTTAGGTGATGTTTATTGAGATTGTTTGGTGTAGTTACTTTCTTTTCTCACCTCAAACCTTCTAGATTTAATGTTTCTGTTTTTGTTTTGGGTTGTTTTGAGAAGGGTCTTGCTTTGTCATCCAGGCTGACTGCAAACATGTGGTGATCCTCCTGCCTCAGCCTCCTGATGCTGGGAGTGAAAGCGATTCTGTGATGGCAGAGTTTAGAGGACGGGAAGTTACCAGATTCCCACTGACTTCTAAGTTAAGAAAGCTCCCTGTCCCTCTCTAAGACTCTCCTGTGTCATTCCTCGGCCTTCCAAGGGCACAAGAGCTGGGCACCAATGGATCACAAAGTCCTGCCGAAGCAAAGACTGAGGCACAAAAACATTTCTGCTGGTATCTGAGCTGGGAGTGCAGGCAGCAGGGAGGCTCGGAGCCAAGTTATGAGTGACTGATGGCCTGCAGCGCACATTGGACGGGATGTTTCCCTTGCTCTTCGGGGACAGGCTCCTTGGGCACAAAGTGGGTGTGCATGGGGACAAGAAGCCCCGCAAGGTGACAGAGCAGCCCTGGTGCCCCCAGGAGCTCACAAGGCTTACAGTGGTGGCTTTGGGCCCGGAGGGACTCGGGGCTGCGTCATGGGCATCCACAGAGTCTGCCTGTACTCAGTCTCCCTGTGGGCTGTGACCTTGCCGGCCTGAGGTTTGGCACTGTCCCCAACGCCCCTGCCCGGGGCCAAGCTGCCACACAGGCCCCTCACATTGGACGTGTCCCCCTCCGTGCCCCCTGCAGCTCCTCCTGCTGGGGTGCCAAGGTGTCCCCAACCTTCACATGTTGGAAGCTCGACCCCAGGGCCGCTGTGCTGAGAGGCGGAGCTTTCGCAGGGGTTAGGTCATGAAGTCTGTCATCTTTCTTGTGGCTGGGACGCAATACCCATAGCTTGGAGGAGAGGCTGGAACTGGCTCATGGTTTCGGAGGGTGTAGTCCATGGTTAGTTGCTCCAGGGCAGGAGCATCATGGTCCAAGGGCACTCCCTCCCACCAACTCATGGCCAGCAAGAAAGCCTTGATCTTGGATTCCACAGCTTCCAGAATCATGAGCCACACAGTTGCCTCTTTGTGAATCGCCCAGGCTGTGGTTCTCTGTTATAGAGGCAGAACATAGACAAGACAGCAGCCCATCTTCCCTCTGTTCCAGCCATGGTGAACTGCTTGTTACTCCCAAGGCATGAGGCATGACTGCAGTACCCTCTTCCTGAAGCCGTCATCTCTTTTCCTGTCTCTGTAGGGTCTTCCTGGCCCCATGCAGGTTTGAGTCTCGCTTCCCTGGACTCCTCCCGTGGCCTGTGGCTTCCTCTTTCCCACCTGCCCCTCAGTGCCATGGACATTGCCTTGCTTGTCTTTCTCTGCAACTGAATCTGACCTACCCGAGGGCAGAGGACTGTGACCTTGAATTGCCACATATTCTTGGTGCTAGTGTGAGCTGAGGTGCAGGAGAAGCTCTCTAAATATCTCTTGCACAGATAAATGCATAGATAATGGACAATGGCTAGGAGTGGGCTGGTGCAAGGTTGCAGACTGGGAGGGTCATCTAACAGGGATGGTTATGGCATTCCCATTCCACTCCTAAATTGAATTGAGATGCCTACCTAGGGGTAGTTTCTGGAACATTCTAAAACATTCTGGAAAATTCTGGACCATTCTGGAACACTCTGGAGCATTCTGGAACACATCAGAGCCTTCTGCTCCAATGCCCCAGCCTAGGGACCTGGGGACACTACACCTATTGCCTTTGCATGTGCCTCTCACCACTGGCCCAGTGTGAAGCCTCTTGCTTTCCAGTCTCCTCCCAGCCCTCAGCTCTGTCCCCTCTGCATCTGTCTTCTGTGACTGCAGGGAACAAAATTTCAGGGGAAAAGGAAGGAAATGCATCCTTCTCCTGTTGTCTCTTATCCCCGGGCCAAGGACAGGTGCTGCAGCTTGGCTACTTCCCTTCCCCAGCACCAGTGAGCTCCAGGCTCAGTGCTCAGCAAAGAAGCAAATGTGAGAGGAGGGAGTGGCCGACCCCAGGATACCCCAGAGGCTGTGGGCGCCAGTATTTCCAGATCAGCATCAAACGAAAACAGACTTTGGGCTGGATGTACCGGCGCACACCTTTAACACCAGCAATCAGGAGGTTGAGGCAGGAGGATCTCTGTGAGTTTCAGGCCTGCCTGGATTACATGGCAAGAGCCTATCTCCAAAAAGAACAAGAACAACAAAAACATCTATCTCATACCTGCAATTTGCTGAGCAGGTCGGGTGAGGTAGGGAAGCCATCAGGGCACGGAGAGACCTTCAGGCTTCTACCATTAAGTCCTTTCTGATGCCACACGCTTTGAGGAAGACCCTGTTTCCTGTCCCCACGGGACTGAGGCCAGCAGTGTGCACTTCCTGCGTATTGGCCACAGTGCTGGCCACACACAGTCTGTGCCGCCGGGCACATCGTCAGTGATGTAACTAACACCAGGCCCCTCGGCCACCTGCCCTCTCAGAGGCAGCCCTGGAGCACCCTGGGATAAGCCGTCACCGGATTCCCAAGTCTCAATTACAAGCCGAGGACATTGATGAGCCGATAAATATGCATGTGGCTCCCGTGCTATAATTAGAACTGGCGCTTGGCTACAGAAAGCAGGCGTGTCTTAATTCAGCCTCCACACCAACGCTGCCCTGCTGGTGGGCGCCAGGAGAGCGGGCAGGCCCTCAGACAGTTACTGAGAGTGCAACCAGGTGGGCTCAAACTCGCAGCAAGCCTCCTGCCTCAGCCACCTCTAGCAGCATTTTATTTGCTGATTTAAACTACCCGATGGGTTTAATCCTTGGCCATAGCTGAGCGGCTTGTTGCTCAGATTAGACCCTCCGTGGCCAAGGTGGGCTGTGCTTGCATCCCTGGGGCCCTCGACACGGCCCTTGTCATTTCTGAGAACCCCACATCTCCGTCCCCTCACGCAACAAGAGCTCTTCCGGAGCTGACTGGATATCAGTTATTTCTCTGGGGGGCCCAGAAGCGGGAATCGTGGTTTATGACCACAGTGGGTGTGGGTGGGGTGCCCAGAGCCATGGGCCCCGCGGGCTGTTTTGGTTTTTTTTTTTTTTGGTGCTGGGGATCGAACTCAGGGCCTTGAGCTTGCTAGGCAAGCGCTCTAACCACTGAGCTAGATCCCCAGCTCGCCACGGTTTTGTTCAGCCTGAAGACCTTACATCTGGTTCCACTCCAGAATCCAAGTTTCACCAACTGCGATGTAATTGCACATTTTCTTTTTCCCAAGCACACACCGTAGTTTCATAATAATGGGATTAAAACTACAAGCAGCAGCCCAGAGAGCAAAGAATAGTCTGACATTCCTCCCCAGGGGGAGCCCTTCTTTCCTCCGGAAGTTCCATCCCACCAGGTGGTGAAATCCAGTGAGTGTTTTTAAAAGCCACTTGGAAGGCTGCCTCCTATGGGGGCGGCCCCGCCCGCGTAGGCTAAGATGCTGGGTTTGATTGTAAAGGATTGCCAAGGCTTAATGTTGCTTCAAAATGCATATAGATTTACATTAAATCTATAAAATAGGTAGATGCAAGGATGTCTATTGTCTAAACATGCTCTGCTCACCCTATTACTGCCTGTCTTTGTGGCAACAATTTTAATGCTTTATTGTTTATTCTTTCATTTAAAAAAATATAAAGAGGCTGGGGATTTAGCGCAGTGAGTAGAGTGCTTGCCTTGCAAGCACAAGGCCCTGAGTTTGATCCCCAGCTCCAAAAAAAAAAAAAAAAAAAAAAATATATATATATATATATATATATATATAGACATATGGATGAGAAACAGATCTCTGGATTTCCCTTTTTTTGAGACGGGGTCTTGCTATGTAGTACAGGCTGGCCTTGAACTCACTATGTAGCCCAGACTGGCCTGGCCTGGAAATCAGGCCAGTCCTCCTGCCTCAGCCTCCTGAGTGCTGGGATTACAGGTGTGCACCCCCACACCTGCCTAATTTCAGTTGTTAAAAGTCTCTCTTCTCCCCCGTTGATGGAAAATGTTGCC
The DNA here is from genome assembly GCA_004026905.1 of Hystrix cristata. Lineage (NCBI taxonomy): Eukaryota > Metazoa > Chordata > Mammalia > Rodentia > Hystricidae > Hystrix > Hystrix cristata. Next base: position 54,147 of record PVJO010001488.1, on the reverse strand, counting down.
TTTGTCACATACTACATGTGGACCTGTAGTTTCATCCTTCTCTTTTGCCCCATTGGCCTATGTATTCATTCACTAATTTCCTACCCCACCATTCTGGGTTTTTTTGGTGTGTGTGTGCCGGGAATTGAACTCGGGGCCTTGCACTTGCTAAGCAAGCACTCTAACCACTGAGCTAAATCCCCAGCCCCTTCCACCATTCTGATTAGAGTTTAAAGTCAGTCGAATAGCCCCTTTCTGTCACTCTGCTCTTTTGGATCTTTCCTGGCTCTTTTGGCCTGTTTCTTCCTCTAGAGAACTTCAGAATCAACTCATTCTGCTCCAGGAAAAAAAGAAAGATGATAACTTCATCCACACGTTAATTTCGGGGAAACTGAGGTCACTAACATCTTTGCGCGCTGTGTTCCCTCGACCAAGAACACACGGTGTCTCACATGCGTTCAAAATGTCTTTTGTTCCCGCCCAACGATGGCTTTTGGGTCTAGGAGCCCCACAGTATTTTAGGGCGAGAGCTGAAATTTAGTAACAGTAATTCTCCCCTTCGCCCCAAGGAAACGCCATGCGCCCAGCGTGTCGGGGGCTCCAGAAATAAAAGAGAATGAAGAAAAAATGAACTTGAGCTAAGACTGGGAAGGGGGCTCCGTGCTCGGAGAACCAGGGCGCGAGGTCCAGGCCGGGAGGGGCCGCGGGGGTCAGTGGCCTGTGCCGGGAAGGGGGGTGGCCCCTGCGTTCTTCCCACCAGCAGGAAGACGCCACCGAGGGTGGGTGACAGGGACCGAGAAAAGCTGGCTTCGTTTCTAAAGCTGCCTCCAAAGAGCCGGGCTCCGTGGGACTCGCTTTCCCGAAGAAGCTGCAGAAAATCAGCCGACGCGAATTAGTGGCAAAAAAGGAAACTGCTTGGGGGCTGTTCCAAGGCCGAGCACTTGGCTGGGGACTTTCCTTTTCAAAGAGAAAACTCGTGTTTGCTCCTGCGGCTTGGAAGCTTTTTGCGCTCTCGCACTGAACAATGCTGCTAATGGAAGGAGGCTTTCTGCTGCGGTGGGTCGGTCGCCGCTCACGGCCCGCATCTTCAGCGTCACACCTTCGGGCCACTCGGTCTAAGTGCTTCTGCCACGTTTGTGTCCCATGCGCCCGTGCACAGCCGCCGAGAGCATTCTGACAGTGTGGGCTTTCTTGGCTGCTCTGTGGGACCCGGGGAGTGTCCTGCTTGCCAGGACAGCCTGGCGGCTTTGCAGCCAGGCTCTTCCATGAGGCCCCTAGATTTTCCATTAGCTTGCTCTGTGAACTTGAGCGATTCTCTCTCTCTCTCTGTCTCTCTCTGTTTTTTGAGACAGGCTTTCGCTATGCAGCCCAGGCTGGCCTCGAACTCGCAGCCATCAGCCTCCTGAGTGCTGGGGTTACAGGCATGCACCACCGCACGCTCTGTTTTCTGAGAGACTTTCCCCTCTGTGGACAGTTCTTGGCGGAGCTTCCTAAGGGGCTTGAGCATCTCCAGGAAAAGCTGTCTGGCTGCCCCGAAGGTCCCCGAGCCCCGAGGTCTGGAGGGTGACTTTTGCTGATCCCCTGGGGTTCCGAGTTCTGGTCCAGATGACGGGGCGGGACTGTCACACCCGCACTGCCCTGGCGTCTGTGGGGTGGGGACTAGGGCACAATCGGAAGCCCACAGGCTGAATGCCTAAACACCCAAAGGGTACAGCCGACTCCCAGAGTGCTGGGGAAGCTTGTCCCTGCTCCTACTCCCCCAAGGACCAGGAGGGCAAGGTTTGAATTAGGGTCTGTGGGCTCCTGGGGGTTTGCTGCGGGAAGGCGGCCTCTGTCCCCAGGTTTGTCCCTTTCTCTCCTGCGCCCCGCAGTATGAGACTCACACCTGGTTGGAGACAGCTGAGGCCCCTACAGTCTCCCAGATGCCCCTGGGTCCTCCTGGGATGGGGGTGTGTGCAGTGTGCCCCCCAACTCAAGCATGGGGTGAATGTTTAAAAATGTATTACAGTGAAAGGTACACGAATTCCCTCAGAATCCTCCCCTCACTTTGAGCACACTCATCCCGTCATCCTGGCCACTTCCTGCAGCAGCTCTGGGGTCCTCTTTCCTGAGGGTCTTCACCAGGTGGGATCACAGATACAGTGAGTGCTGCTGCCGAGCGCCATCCAACCAAAAAGCAGCTTGTAACAACATGACACTGTGTCCTCATCCATCTTAGTCACCGGATCTGGCAGCATGTGACTTCTGGCTCTTCCCCAAAGTCAAAACGGCCAGGAAAGGAAAACATTTCGAATCCATTCAGGACATCGGGGCAGCCGGGACGGCGCAGGTCGTGAAGAGCAGAGGCGCACCCCGGCCTCGTGAGGTCCCAGACAGACAGGGAGCGGCAGGGGTGACACCCGTAGACCGCGCCAGGCGTTGGAAACACAGGCACGGTGCCCTCGGGGGCTGCAGACGCCCCTTTATCCCCAGAGCGCAAGCCCGCCCAGAGATGGCCCATCCACTTCATCCACTTCTTCTTTGCTGCTTTATTTTTTAAAAACATTGAATAACAAAGAAATTCGGCGGCTGCAATCATTTCGTTTTTCAGGGCTGCATTTCTGAGATGTTTCTGGGCCTCCGGGCCTTTAGACTCCGCGGAGCCCAGTATCGTTCTAGGGAAATCAAGGCACGTCCCACCCCAGGACGTGCCCCCGGACGCACCCCAGGACGCGGGACGATCAGCACAGACACCTCTCCTGTCCGCCTTTCGTCTCTGCCTGAAAGGCTGGAGGGAGAGGAGGCCGCATCGCCGTGTGGCTTTTCCGCCAAGCAAAATGAAATGCATTTAAATCCAGTGTAATCAGCCTGGAGGGACAGACTTCTGTCTCTGACGGCCGGGCTGTTGGCCTTCGAGCTCCCTGCTTCTAGCGAGTAAAATGAAGTGGTTCGCAGGGGCCAAAAGGGAGGCTGGAGTTCCCTCTTCAAAATCCATCCCGCTTCATCTTGGCTGATTTTGTTCCTACGTCCCCTCAGGGAGAGTCAGTTTTAGTCCCTGAGGTCTCATTCTCCTTTTCAGTGATTGCTTTTGATTTGGTCTGAGAAAGAACCCAGGCCAACGAGAACATCTTCTTCTAGCCATCATTAGGTTTGGGTGTGATGACTAAACACCTGCAGCCATCTTGTGATCGTGAGGAAAAGTAGCCTAAAGACAGGTCAGTCTGCTGAGTGTGTGGAAGGGGGAAGGAAGTGATAAGAACCGGCCTCACTGAAGATGTTATTTGGTCACTGGGCTAGCCAGTCCGAAACCCACCTCACCCTGAAACGCTTTATTAGGTAAGATAGCACATTTTTTCTTCCTGGAATGGCAACATTTTCCCCATCCGGGGGAAAGCGACTTTTTTGGAAACCTTCCAGCTCTGTCTTCTCCCTGAATGTTCATGCGTGTAATGCCTTAAGGTTGAGAGTGAGAGAGGCAGCTTGGCGATCCTGTTCTCTAACCTGGTATGTGCCGTCTACACCCACGACGCTGGAGGGGCGGGTAGATAGCGCTGTGCAGGCCTGAAGCGGTCGTGGGACCTGATTGTTTTGTCAGAGTCCTTGTCACATGAATAATGGCAGGTGTGTGTGTGTGTGTGTGTGAGCGTGCACATTTGTGTGGTCCTGGGGATTGAACTCCAGGCCTTCACACTGAGCTACATCCTCTGGCCTTTTGTATTTTTTAGTTTGAGCCAAGGTCTCGCTAAATCACTAAGTTGCCCACGCTGGCCTCCACCTTGCAATCCTTCTGCCTCAGCCTCCCAGTGAGTGTGCCCGTTTTTACTTGCTGGACATTTAGGGGACAGTTGTGTTTCACAAGACCCTAAAACCTTTGGCGGCAGACCTGAGCCATGGGAGATGATGATATCACAGAGAGGGATCCTGAGAACATGGAATCAGAGAGAGAGGAATCCTGAGCTGTGACATCAAAAAGAAAGGGATCCTGAGAAATAACATCGGAGGGAGGGATCCTGGGAAATGACATCAGAGAGAGAGAGGAATCCTGGGAGAACTCATAAAAGAGAGGTTTCCTTGAAATGCCTGTCAGACCAAGAATGTTGGGAACACGATTGCAGAAAGGAGGCCTGGAAGATGCTGACAGTACAGAGATTCTGGGGGCTGGAGGTGAAGCCCGGTGGTAGAGCACTTACCCAACAGTTAGGAGAAGTGGGTTCAATTCCTCAGTGCCACCAAAAAAAAAAAAAAAAGAAAGAAAGAAAGAAAAAAACCTGGGATCTTGGGAATACACCCTTGGAGAGAGGGGTCCTGAGGAAACATCGTCAAAGACAGAGATGCTGGGAACACCTGTCTCAAAGACAGAGATGCTGGGAATACCTGTCAGAGAGAGACGCCGGGAACTCGCATCAGAGAGGCATCCTGGAAATGTGTCATCAGAAAGCGGGACGCTAGGATTGGGTACCAGAGAGAGAGATGTTGGGAATGGGTCTCTGTGGGGACTTACTGTGATCCTCTTGAGCAGGAACGCCCAGCTGGACTGAGTTGATGTGGTTCAGGGCGTAGAGGATCCACCTGAGGATTGCTGCCCACACAACATGGAGGAGAAGGGGAGCAGAAGATGGCGCCGGCTGTTTCCCAGGAGAAGCTCTGTTCTCGCAGGAGGAGCTCGGGGCCTTGCTGTCGTCGGGGGTGGCTGCTGTTCGCTCCAGGTGAGCTCTGGTCTTCATCTCTGCTGTGAGCATCGTATCCTGGCTCCAGTATAGATTTCTTCAGCCTTTTAGTGCAGACACAGATGTGCACGGGGCACTGTGGTGGGCTCCCAGCCCTGGATTAGATCGTTCAGGTCTCCAGTGCAGAGAGAGACGTTCTGCACTCTTCCTGCATTTGGCTTGTGTATGTGAATGTTGTAATGTGTAAACGTCCTGTACTAAATCTGCGCTCTTGCAAACCATCGACTGTAGAAAGGTAACTAGTGCAGTATCAGAGAGAGGGATTCTGGGAATGGTCGCCATGGAGAGAGACGCTGGGAATGGGTATCAGACAGAGGGATGCTGGCACATGGCCTTTGAGGCGAGGGCTCCTGGGAGGATCAGGAATACGCATCAGAGCAAGGTCCTCAGAGGACTGGCTGCTTGTTGCTTGTGTCACTTGTCTCTCGAGCCCTCTTTCAGAAGTTTAAGATCTTGAGGTGTTTCGGGGTAAACACTAAGGATGGTCAGTGTTATTAATCCTCCGCAAAGTCTAAGTGATGGATTTTAAATTTCATCTTTTTGATTAAAAGCGCGCACTGTCTCTTGATAGCTCAGGAAATGCTCTATAATTGTTCGTCAATCTCACATGTGTGACGCAGACCCAAGTCCCCAGCGAGAACCACTGTTGCTGCTTCCGGGTGACTAAGCCGGTATTACCCAATCCGTCTACACAAGAGCGAGCCTCTCGGTGGACACACAGCTCTTGGTGGGTTTGCTGGACTGGTGGGGTGCACACAAAGTACCTTCAGGCGTTTTCAGTGCTTTCTGTTCAAGAGCGCTGCCCTCCAAGCGGAAGCAAGTCATCCCTAGTTGGAATGAGATGAGAGGAACTCGGTATTTTTAAATGACGTCTTGATGGTTGTTGGAATTCCTGGGCCCCCACTGTGGCTTGACAGCTGGTAATTGCCAATTTGCGTTTACGCTAATTTAACTGGATCCTCTTTGACAGTTATCTGCTAAATGCTCAGATTTGTGGATTGAGGCGGCTGCTCTTAGACAGCAGTAGCATGCCAGAAGGGGGAGAAGCTGGCTCTGGGCTTCTTCCTGCTTTCTTCGATTTTTAAAAAAAATTTATTTTGGCCTAGGAATTGAACCCAGCACCTTTGCATTGAGCTCCACCCCAGCCCTTTATTTTTTATTTTGAAGCAAAGTCTTGCTAAGTCACTGAATTGCCCAGGCTGGGTTTAAACCCGTAATCCTCCTGCCTCAGCCTCCCAGAGTACTGGGATTAGAGGTGGTACCACCCTGCCTGGTTCCTCCCACTTTGTAACTGCATCTCCCAGCCCGGGACCTTCCTCAGGGAAGGTGTTCGGTAAATACACACTGTGAAGAAAGAGGGTATGGTTTTGCAAACCAGGTAGTCATTCATTCACACCTGTCTGGGGCAGCAGATGACTGGAAGGAGTGTAAGTTTTAGGCAGGAGTGTCCAAGCCATGGGCAACACAGTCGGCCTGGATGGCCAGTAATGCCACCCTGCAAGTCTGTAAACTTTTAACATTATTAGGTGATTTTTAGTGATATTTTTCATGCTTCATTTGCGTGGTTCCCAATTGCACGGATTTGTGTGGATCACAACACACCTGTCCTGGGACGACAAGAGCTATGTCACCACCAGTGCCTGCCACACACAGCCAAACTGAAACCTGTGTGTACCACACGTTACACGCACTTGTGCAATTTCGTGAGTCCTGCACGGCGATTCCCGACAGTGGTATTTCAACCCACCTACAGGTGTGCGCATGCCTGTGAAGGTAGACACTGTTATTAAGCAAATGTGGAAGTTGTCTTACGTAATTATTAAACTTGGGCTCATTGTGTTTTGTAAAATAATTTAAAATAGTTTTTAAAAGTGTTTTGTTACTTGTCTGTGTTAGTCATCTTCCCATCCCTGGAACAGAATACTGACACCCAGTTTAGAGGAGGAGAGGTTTAATCGGCTCATGGTTGTGGTGGGTTCAGTCCATGGTACAGCTCCAAGGCTCTGCTTCCTTTCACCATCGCTTGAGCAGCTCTGCACCACCAGTCCCCTCTGCCATGCTCATCTGCCTTGCAACCATTGGACTGTGGACTGAACCCTCCACCCACAGCAAGCCCAAATAAACCCCTCCTCCTTTATATTTTGGGTGTTGGTTGTCGTGTCCTAGCAACAAGGGTAGGGACTAAGACCTAGTAGAATATTACATCATTTATAGTTGCTTGAGTTGTTCTAGCTTCTTCCTCCTTTCTAGTTGGCCCTTGTGATATGCCCTATCTTTCGATTTTTAAAATATTTTTTAACTTTCTGGTATTATAAGATACTTCAGTCTTATTTGATGTTTTCCTTCCTTTGACTCTAAAATCAGCCATTTCTCCAGGCGTGCTTTTTTTGATTGGAGAATTATATTTAGAAACCAGGCTCTTGGTGCTGGTTGTGGTGTCTGATTTTTTTTCTCTTCAGTACCAGGGGTCAAACCCAGTGTGCTTGCACCGAGCTACATCTCCAGCCCTTTTGTTAATTCTTATTTTGAGGCAGGGCCTTGCTAAGTCTCTAAATTGCCCAGGCTGAGTTTAAACTTGGAATCCTCCTGCCTCAGCCTCCCAGAGTGCTGGGATTACAGGAGTGTGCACTACACCCAGCTGTGTGGTGGCTGATTTTTGAAGAAAGGTTAGTTAATATTCATCAACTACCTTCACCCCCAGCAGACGTGTAATCTGTGGTCCTACCACATGGAGGTCAGCACGGATGGCCACAGATCAAACCATTCCCGAGGCACACTGGTCAGTGTGGAGCTCACCTCTGTTTCCTGGCACAGATGGGTGCCTAGAGCCTCGCTTTCGAGTTCTGCTTGGTGTGCAGGGCTCAAGATGAGGGCACAGATGCTCGAGCTTGTATTCTGAAGACCTGCAGCCGGTTGGGCAGTTTGCATGTGTGTCCAAAGTCAGGGTAAGCTGGCCCGGGGGCAGCAGCGTGGTGGGACTTGCCAGAGCGCAGAGCCGGGCTGGCTGGGGTCACAAGCCAGGTTTGGCTACAAGGCCAAGAATGGCAAGGTGGGGGAGGAGAGATCCCAAACTGAGACCCCAACAACCACGGCTGAATGTCCTTGTACATAATGGACGAGAGGTCTGGAACCCGGAACCATCTCCAAAGGTCCAGGAGGTTGTGCGTCTAGATTTACTTCTTTGTTTGCTTGTGTTTTTGAGACAGGGTCTCACTATGTAGCTCAGGCTGGCTTCACACTCCCAGGGATCCTCCTGCCTCAGCCTTCTGAGTGCTGGGATTCCAGGCATGCGCTACCACACCCAGGTACATTTACACTGTAATGAGAGCTTTGCAGAAGTTCACTACACCTAAATTTGGTTTGACTTTAAACTCTAGAAATTTTCTGCTGCAGGTTTTTACAGCTTTGCATCACACCTGAGTTCCTTGCTTTGATTTCCTGAGTCTGGTGTGGAGCATCTGATATTTGAATGACTCTTCCTCGGCCTGAGAAACAGCTTCCGCCAGCCCGCTGCTGGTGGCGTTGTGCACGTTGCAGTGTGCGGTGCAGCTCGTGGAGAGATCTGTGTGGAGGACCCCGTGGTGGGGCCAGCCAGAACTCTGTGCAGACAGCACTGTGGGCCGGAGAGAAGAAAACAATCAGTTTTCATAGTTAAAACTATTCCCGGCTTGATTTTCAAATGAGGAAGGAAAAGAAAGGGCTTCGTCAATGTCCTTACAGATCCGCACTTGCAATCTGAGGGCAGAGTTAATATTAATTCGCTGGTTCAGTCATTGAACGAAAGTTTTTCAGAAAGCTGTTCATGCATTTTGCATAGCAACGGTTCTGTGCCACACCCTCCACCTGGGGACAAAAGACGCAGGAGGAGGGAGGGACGAGGGAGAGCAGGCCGACGCAGGGTTCACCCTGCTTGGATCCAGGTGTCTTGACTGGGTTTGGGCTCAAAGGGTGGGCCGAGCGTGCACACTCAGTGTGGGCGCTTCCGTTTTGATTCAGGGCGCTCTAAATTGCAGCCCGGGACCCCCAGCCCCCAGGGCCAGCGCCGTTCCCCTCCTCAGCTGGAAAGCAGCCCTAGCCAGAGGTTTTAACAAAAGGGTTTTGATGACAAGATAGATCTTAATTTGTTTTTAAAGGCCTTTAAGAATTTCTCCTGCCCAAGAAGAAATCCTATTAATGTAATTGAGCGCATTAGCTGAAAAACAGAATACAGCAATCTCCACAGGTGTATTAAAAGCATTTGGTAAAGTGTAACAGCCACTTACAGTTTTTTTAAAAAAAAGGAAATGAAACTCGGCACACAAGAAAACCTTTTTGATGTAAAAAAGATCTTTAAAAAAGAAAACAACCTACAGGTCTCATCTAACTTAATGGTGAGGCTTTAAAATAATTCCTGTTAAAACCAGAAGAAAAAAAGGATGCCCACCCTCGCGATGTAATTTAATGTACGAAGACTTTTAGCCAGAGGAGCAAGAATAGAAATGGAAGTTATGGGAGTCTGAAAAACTGGGGGAAAAAAACAATTGCTAAGTCGGTCCCTGCCTCCCTCCCTCCCTCTCTCCCTCCCTCCCCCCCATTAGAATTAATAGGACTGCAGTAAGACTCTAGACTTTTTAAACTAAAAATTGCATTTCTACGCACCACATATGCCTCACACAGTTCTAAAATGTCATTTGAAACAAAATGCCATTTATGATCACTACCTAAAAAACCAAGCAAGAGATAAACTTAGTGTTAGGTTGATCCACCCCAGATGGCCGTTGCTGGTTTTTCAAAAGAAAACAACCCTCTTCCCGCCTAGAGTCCTCAATTAGGTCCCTCACGCCAATTTACCCAAGGGCGTTACCCACCACCCAGTCACCCCGTGCAGAAAGGACCAACCCTAACCGCGCACTTTCAAGCCTCCAACGTCACGAAAGGTGGGGGGGGCGGCTAAGGGATAAAAGGCCACTCTGAGGCCGAAGAGCTGTAACACTGCAATAAAGCCTTTCCCCACGGCGAGCGTCGTCAGCCTGCTCCCTTCTCCCTCCCTCCGCATAACCTAACACTTAGCAACCTAGAAATAATCAGTAGAAAACAGTAAAATTTACTGACTGACATTCAGAAAGCCTAGAGATGTGCCCTGTTCATGGACAGAAAGACTCAACATCATGGAGATACTAACCTTCTCAAAAATGTTCCATGGATTTATTGTAATTTTAATTTTTTTTTTTTTTGAGACAGGGTCTCACTTTGTAGTCTAGGCTGGCCTTGAATTCACTGTGTGGCCCAGGCTGGCCTTGTACTTGTAATAATCCTCCTGCCTCAGCCTCCCAAGTGTGATTCTCATTTTAAAACCCAGACAAGATTTTTCACTGAACTCAACAGGATGATTCTGAAGTGTATGTGGGAAAGGGATGCCCAGCACAGCCGAGGCCGGGGGTGGATGCGGAAGCATCTCACCGAGCTGGGGTTCGGCTGAACTGTGGCTGACAAGCTGAGTTTGGGGAGACAGAGGCGGGCCCGGAAGCCTGGCCTGTGCGTGGGTGGGCGCATCCCCAGAGCTCGTGATGGAAGGCAAACTGGGTAACAAATGGTGTTGCGCTGGCTGCTTACCCATCTGGTGAGCCGCAAAGTCACACCTTTACTTCCTCTCTGCGCAAACCAGGCTTGCAGCAGATGAAAGTCTTAAATGTTAAAGTCAAAACTTATAGAACAAGATATAGACCTTCCTCGTTCTTGGAAGAGTGACGTAACCCCACAGGAGATGACGGATCTGTTCAGCAGCACTAAAGAAACACCGTTCAGCCGAACACTATAATGAAATCCAGGGTGAGCCACGGATTCGCCGAAAGTGTTTGCAACACACAGCTCGCAGAATGTCTAGAATATGGAAGGATTTTTAAGAAGACAAAAGCAAACTGCCCAGTTTTTAAAAATACAAAAACCCCCAAGTTCTGTATGTCACACAAGCACAATTAGGACAGTTGATGGGTGGAGAGAAACTTGACATTAGCAAATGATGAGATGTAAACTCAGCTCTTTGGAGAGTATCCTTTGATACTTGTCACCCACCAACAAAAAGATTAAAAATCTGGGGAGAGGGTGTTATCAAAGATGTGGAGCAGCTCATTTACGTTGCTGGTAGGGGCTAAAAGGGGTACGATTTTGGTTTTCCTTAGCAGACAGAGTCTCGCTATGTAGTCAAGGTTGGCCTTGAACTTGAAGCAATCCTCCTGCCTCAGCCTCCCAGGTGCTAGGATAACCAGTGTGTGCCTCCACACCCAGCTGCCACAGTCAGTTCTAGAACCTTCCATGGAGCCAGCTCAGGGGGCAGGGCAGGTGTGGAGCCCAGTGCTCTCTGGCTGTGGACCTAGGTGACTCTGGGGTTGGGGTCCCCCTGCCCACAGTGACCAGGGGTGGGCACGTCCCACCACACTGACTTGGACGGCTTCCCCACCTTCAGCTGACAGATCTCAGAAGCTAAACGCGCGATGCTGTGGCTTTGAGTCGCCTTTCTCTGTCTGCGGCCTCCCGGTGGAAGCTGGGTGACAGCGTGGGTGGCTGGGAAGGCGCCTGGATGGCATCAAGCGCAGCCCACACGGCAGATTGCGGGCTCCGATGGGGCCGCTGCGGGGTTAAAATAAGATGCCGGTGTCGCCGTTGTGTGGATACCGTTTCCAGGGAAGGAACAGCTCCCTTGTCCCCTCCCGCATCTCTACTTTCTTCTCCTCTAGGCTGCGAAGTCCCGACAGCAGCAGCAGCTTCTGCTGATCCAACTCTGTCTCCCTTGTGGTCCTCTGTGCCTGAGGTGTTTGTTGACTGAAGAAGTGTCAGCATCTTCGCTGACCTTTCTAGACCCAGCCACCTGGCCACAGCCCTGGTGACAATCCTGAGAGCCGCCAGGTGCGTGCCCTTCCCTGTGGGTCCGGTGGCACCGTCTCAGCTGGGCAAATGTTTGTCCAAGTTGCTGCTCGGCGCTGGCCTGGAGGCTCCAAGTTCTGCCCCAGGATGAGCCACTGTGCCCCCTTGGTGGCGGGGGCATCTTGATTTACTGTCTTGTGCCTTCTAGAGCCTGCGCTCCCACAGAAATATGCTATTTGCCCGCAGCTTCTCTCCTGGCTGGCTGATTGAACAGTCCCATCGAGGGCGGGGAGACACAGTGTCTTCCGCGTGCATCGGGGTCCCTGAATCCCAGAGCCCTGCAGACCCCACAGTCTGCGCTCCGTGCCCCTTGTGACTTGCAGAAGTCAGCCCCCCGGAAATCGAGAAGTTGTCCCTCCCAAACTACAGGGAGGCTCTGTGAGGGTGCCGGTCGACACCAGACGGCCCACAAGCAGGCGGCACATGCTGCTTCCTGACGGTGGCTTGCGGGCTGGCCCAGTGCAAGCAGGGATCCCACTGCAGGGAGAACGCTGCCGCCCCCCGCAGGAGGAGGAGGTGGCTGCATCCCTCAAGGAGGTGGGCGTCCACCTGTCCGCCGGAAGCTGGGGCCAGACTTGAGTGGGACGAGCAGACAGAGCCGCATGCTGTCCTCCGAGTGGCCTCTCCTTGGGAAGATGTTCTTAGGGGCGCTGCGGCCTATGGAGAAAGGATCTGGGTGCAACTATGGGAGAAAGTAAAACGACTCCCCACCGTCCAGGGCTGCACAGCAGGAGGAGGGCAAAGCAGAGAGTTAAACGTGGAGCGATTGCACTCTGAAACCAGTGCTCAGAGTGCGATCTGAGCCACTTAATGAGCACCTACTATCCACCTTTGCCTCTGGTAGGTCCGTCTCGTCATGGGGTGGCCACTGGGCACTATTTTACCAGGAAAGACACCGAGTCCCAGACAGCCGAGTCATCACCCCAAGAGCACAGAGCTGGCAAGATGGCAGCTGGAGTCTGAGCCCCAATCGGTCTGCCCCCCTGCACCCCGAGATCTGCAGGATTCCTGACTCAGTCTCCTGTGTCCTGCCAAGCAAGAAATGACTGGAAATTACTCCCGACCTCAGCTCTTTGTGTGGTCTGAAACCCTGGAGCGCATCAGACAGAGCCCTGGCTGGCCTCCTGGCTGGTGAACTCCTGCCTGCTCTGGGTCTTCTGAGTCTGAAGGCGGATGTGGGCAGCATGGTGGAAATGAAGTCAGCGCCTGTCCTTGCCAGGCCATTTGAGTGTCCCCTAGAAATAACTGCTGAGGCTGGTTGCTTCTACCATGATGCACATGGATGTCCCGTCTCAGGGCGGGGTGGAGGCGGATGGGACTGGTGTTGGGGGCTGCGGGGGGACATTTCCTCTGGGCCACTGGAGGACAGGTGAGGATAGAGCTGGTGCCAGCTTTAACGACAAGTCTCCTGGCAGGGAGTGTGGCTTTTACAGCCTGCCACCACACAGATACTATTTGCTGTGAAGGGCTGTGTTCCCAGACCGCATTTTTGGGACCCGGGGATCGATACAGCTGTCTAGGGGTTCTCAGAGTCCCTCTGCGTCCCGTAAGGGGACACTCTGTTTATTTCTGCCCTTCAGTTCTGGACTGAGCTGTTTTCCTTGCTTTTGGGCTGTGAGTGGTATGAGTGGCCTAGATCTGTGTCCCAGCCCAGAGTGCACTGTGCGACCGTGGACAAGTCTCCTGACTGTCCCCAGACTTGCTCTCCTCTCCTCTAAAGGACACTGGCAGTGGTCAGGGCCATGCAGAGCGATGACGTCCCCACATGGGAATCCAAAGTACTCGTGGCCATAAAAGACTTTTTTGTTCACTCATGTGGACAAATCTCCTTTTGATGCTTGTCTTTTATGTTTTACGGGTTGTGGTAAAGAAAATAGAGCAAATTTTTAAATTTTTAAAAACCTATTACAGTAAAAGACGCAGTTGCCATGAATCCCCCTCAAAATCCTCCCCCTTGCTGTTTGTTTGTTTGTTTTGGGTGCTGGGGATCGAACTCAGGGCCTTGTGTTTGCTAGGCAAGCACTCTACCACTGAGCTAAGTCCCCCACCCTGTCCCCGCCCTGTCCCCCTTGCTTTAAACACACTCATCCCATCCCCCGTGAGGGTCTTTCTGTGACTGCCTCAATGTCTTGATGAGATTCCAAACACTGACAGAAATTTCAGTCAAATAAAAGCATGACACTGTATCTTTGAGCACCTTAGTCACCGGATCTGGCACCGTGTGACTCCCGGATCTTCGCCAAAGTCCAAATGATCATGAAAGGGAAACGTTTTGAGTCCATTCAGGACATGGAGGCAGCCAGGACAGCGCAGCTGAAGACCCTCAGGAAAGAGGCCTCCAGAGCTGCTGCAGGAAGTGGCCAGGACGACGGGATGAATGTGTTCAAAGCGAGGGAGGATTTTAAGAGGATTCGTGGCAATGTGTCTTCGACTGTAATGTATATTTTTTAATTTATGCTTTCACTCTATTTACTAGTCATACCTCGTAACCTGAGTCTTTGTTCTCTCCTGCATATATTTTGAGGTGTTGATTCATTTTTCATTTCTTTGCCTTCTCTAATAATTTAATTTCTCCCTCATCTTCCTGCGCAGTGGTCACCCTCCCAACGGCCTTTGTCATTCGTAGTTTTTCGTTCCTTGTGTTTAACTGGCATTAATCACCAGCCTCAGTTGAACAGGCGCACTGGGGATGTTTTCTCATTGTGGCTCAGTCACTTTGGTTCCTTGTTTTCCTCCACTTTCCTTCATCCGGAATGTGTAGAAATGGTCCTGCGGAGGAACTGAAGTTGACTCTCGGGAGAAGAGTGGGGATCGGTGCTCTCTTTCCAGAGGCGTGAGGAACTCTGTTTTCTCTCCTCCTTGGTAGTGTTTGCTTAGCAGGGGTGGTGTGCAGGGTGGCCTGTGTGTAAGAACTAAAATGCTTTAACCCGACACCAAAAGATATGAAGGCCTGTAGGCAAAATTCCTCTTTTCTCAGCACCAGGGACACAGAGGCTTGGAAATTAGAGACCCCTCGATTCAAATCCCTAGTGGGTACTTTGGCTTCTTTTCTTTTTAAAAGATAATTACATTTCCTTCCAGGTTTCATGCATATGTTTAGATATTTAATGCATCCAGACTGATATGTGAGGGAGGCCAAGTTAGCTTTTTCTAAATGGACAGCCCGGCCTGACAATAACATTTGTCAATTCATCTGCCTTTTCCCCAGTGACTTGAAATGTTATTTTTTATCAGATGCTAAATATATAATCTATAGGTCTGTGCCTGGGTTCTCTGATCCGTTCTGTTGATTTTTCCATCGGCGTGCCTGGACTTTAGGTTTTAATTACTGCAGGGAAGCTAAAGTATTTGAGCTGGAATGTTCATGGACGCTAGTAACTTGCTTTATCACAAGAATAAGAGGATAGTTATAGAATCCATCGTTCCTATAAGCCATCTGGTTTTCCCCACTCCTGGAAAAATAATACAAAACAGTCATTTAGACTTCTATTTGATTATTTAAAAAATCACCTTGAGTGCCCATCTTAATAGACAGTCTCTAAGCCTCTGAATGGAAAAGAAATAGGATTCCAGACATTTTATTTATGAGATGTTTGCTCCCTGGAGACCAGTTTATTTTCAAGTCTGGGCAAACAAACCAAACTTGGGCACTTTTCTATAATTTCTCGGTTCTGGCACCGATAGATAGTTTACACACATTCCATATTGTCCTGCTGTGGATTTGGGGGTGCAGGAGGCTTGCTGTCTTGCTCTCAGCCTGAGCCTCCCGGGGGACATGGAGCTGGTCCCTTAGGGCCACAGTCAGGGTCAGATTGTCACAGTTTCCTGGGGCTGGCGAGTGGTCCGTCACAGATTGTCAGCTGTCACCTGCGTGCTGTGACTTTCGCTGAAGTCTAGGAACCAAGTTCACTACTGAAGAATTATTCTAAAGTATATCTACTAAGTTTCATGAATTTTTAACAAATCCTCCAGTTTGGAAGACTGAGCAGAGTTGGGGGTATCTCAGTGGGGAGAGGAGCCTTCACTGGCACCCAGTCTGATCCCCAATCCTGGGATGTCTCCTTATGCCTTTCAGCTTGGTCTTCCGAACCCAGGAGGGAGGTGACTGTTCCCAGGAGAAAACTGGAGTAGAGAGTGTCCGTCACTTGCCCCTGTCCACACAGCCCCCAAGACCCACACACTTGCTGCACCCCTGTTCCCACGGGGTCAACCTTAATTGCTTCCAGCCTTGAGTATCCCACAACAGACTATGAACCAAGACTGAGACGGAAGCCATTATTGCGTCTGACATTTTATTTTTTTACATTTGTTTCAAAATAAGCCTTGTAGCTTTAGGCACAGTTGTGTATCCGAGTTCCCCGATTCAATAACTCCTTTCTGTTGTCTTCCCTCTTTCCCTAGAAGGCACAAGTGACAAGGGAATGTGTGTCCTCCAGGAGCCTGTGGGACACAGATATGCCTGAGTCATAGCAAGGACTCTGTTTCCTGGGCTCTGTCCCAAGTGTCATGCATGTGCTGTTGATATATTCTTAATGAGAATCCTGTGCCACCAGTTCTATTATAATCATGCCCAGTTTGTCTATGAGAAAATAGAGGAAAGGGAGGTTGTGTAGCTTGTCCAAGGTCACACAGGTAGGAGTATCAGCCATGGTGTTGGTCATCTTTCCCATTGCTGGATAAAATGCCCAATACTCCCAATTTAAAGGCGAGGTTTAATGCAGCTCGTGGTTTCCAAGGGTCCAGTCCATGGTCGGCTGCTCCAAGGCAGGAGCATCACTGGGGAAGGGTGTGGGGGGAAAAAAACTGCTCAGTTCATGGTGGCCAGGAAGTAGAGAGAGAAAGGAAGAGCTGGGAAGAAGAATGCACCCTTCTAGGTCATGCCCCATTGACCACCCCCAGCCACAAATTCAGCCGTGAACTCCTCCGTGGATGAATCCACTGATGAGCACAGTGCCCATGATCCAGTCACCATCCAAGCCCAGGAACTTTGGGGAATATTTTAGACCTGAACCATAACATGACCCTCACCCCAGAAGTCTTGGTCCAACCTCCTCTGATCCAGGACACCACTTTGTCCTGGGAACAGGCGGCATGCTGGTGAGCTCAGTAGGATGTCCCCATGTCCCCAGGATTGCTGCACTGCCTGTCTGGGAGATGTGCACTCCCAGATCGAGGCCCTGAGGTTCTCTGTGGCCCTGACATCTCTGACTTCACATGGCAGATGTCACCAATGGCTGAATGCAGCCTGCAACAGCCTCACAGAGCAAGGGCTGGGTCTCGGTCTGCGTCCCTTGGTTTTGTTGCCTCCCAGCATCTGTGACCCGGCAGCCTCTGCCTCAGAGCCCTCCTGCCTCTGCAGCCCCAGGAGTCAGGCCCTCCCAGTTGGCTTCATAGGCAAGGCGGGCTGCGTGAGGATCCTCACTTCCATGTGCTTCTGGGATGAGGAAGTATGTCTTTCGTCCCCTGGCCCTCTGTGTTCCAAAGGAATACAGCCTAAAAAGAGAAGCCAACGCGCTGAACTTCACCATAGCTATTGAGAGGGGCCATCTGTGTGTGGGTGTGCAAAGCAGAGATGAACTTGAACCCCCATCTGGTTGCCTGGCCCTGGGCATCATATTCCCGGAGCTGCGTAGAAGAGCCACACAGTGCTGTGTGGGGGTTTTTTTTCTGTGTTTTTTTTTTCTGTGTATGTGTGTGTGTGTGTTTAAGCACTGGGCCTTCACACTGAGCTATATCCCCAGCCCTTTTTATTGTATTATTTTGAGAAAGAACCACCTTGTTAAGTCACTAAGTTGCTCAGGTTGGGCCTGACCTTGTGATCCTCCTGTCTCAGCCTCCCAGAGTGCTGGGATGACAGGTTTGCACCATTGTGCCCAGCTTCTTAGCACTGTGACGGAAGGTGACGCCTGTGCGCTGGTCAGGTCAAGAAGACAGCAGGGCTGTGTGGCTGGCTGGGGACTCCTGGGTCAGGGGTGTGGCACCTACAGAATATCCACCCCACACCCGGTGTGCCAGGACACTTGGCTCTGGGCCACAGGGATGGTGGAGGGTGTGTAGGCTGGAGGGAGGCTGCAGGGTGGACAGAAGCAGGCCCATGACGCCCAGCACCTCAAGGGACAGGCTCAGAGGATGCAGGGCCTGAGAGCTGGTGGCGGCGAGCGCTTGTGGGGTGGGGGCCTTTCATGCCCTCCGTCCTCCGCTCTGGGCGAGACTGGGGTCCCGAGAGCCTGTGCCAGTGTGCACCCTGAGCCTTCTGGGGTGCGCCGTTCTGGGCAGCAGGACAGAGAAGGGAATGTAAGTGTAAGGGCCGCACAGAGTTCTAAGGAGCAGGAGGAACAAGACACACCTGTGTGACCAAAACACAGTGAATGTTCCAACTAAAAAATGTATTACAGGCAAAGACGCACTGCCATGAACCCCTCTCAGAATCCCCCCTCACTTTCAACACACCTGTCCTATCGTCCTCGCCGCTTTCCGCGGCAGCTCTGGAGCCCTCTTCCCTGAGTGTTGTTTTGTGACTGTCTCAATGTCCCTAATGGATTCCAACTAAAAACACGGCGCTTTGTCTTCATCCACCTTAGTCACCGGATCTGGCACTGTGCAACTTCTGGTTCTTCCCCAAAGTCCAAATGACCATGAAAGGGAAACGTTTTGAATCCATTCAGGACACTGAGGCAGCCAGCTGAAGACCCTCAGGAAAGAGGCCTCCAGAGCTGCT
Source organism: Hystrix cristata (assembly GCA_004026905.1). NCBI lineage: Eukaryota > Metazoa > Chordata > Mammalia > Rodentia > Hystricidae > Hystrix > Hystrix cristata. The sequence continues at coordinate 35,844 of PVJO010001488.1, read as the reverse complement.
GCAGGAAGTGGCCAGGATGACGGGATGAGTGTGTTCAGAGTGAGGGGAGCATTTTGAGGGGGTTCATAGCAAGGTGGCTTTTACTGTCATAAACTTTGTTTGTTTGAGACAAGATCTTGCTACATAGTCAGGCTGGCCTTGAACTCACAATGGTAGTCCAGGCTACGCTCGAACTTGTGGCAATCCTCCTGCCTCAGCCTCCTGAGCTGAGACTACAGGTGTGCACCACCATGCAGGGCTGATTTTTATTTAAACACTCACTGTGTGTTTTGGTCACACCACGTACTTGGAATCAGCACCAGATTAACCCCAGGCTGGGTCAGCGTGTGTGATTCCCACACTTACCCCCATCACGTCAACAGCGGGGTCCAGGAGAGGCCTCTTGGTCACTGCAACCCCGCCAACCATGTCTGGAGAGGGCACCTCACGCCCACGGGCGTGTGACTTAGGCTGGTTACTAGATCTCTCTGTGCCTTCTTAGGCTTAAAGCAGAGATACAGAGCGGCCTGGCCCTGGGTAGTCAGGATCCTGGTCTGTGGACTTCCCAAATCAGACAGTATCCTTGGGGCTGGGGATTTAGCTCAGTGGTTACAGTGCTTGCCTTGCAAGCAGAAGGTCTTGAGTTCTATCCCCAGCACCAAAAAAAAAAAAAAACAAAAAAAAAAACCAACAACAACGAAATGCCCAATTCAAACAGTATCCTTTCTGGTGTTTGATGGGGTTTGGGAATGCTACTGCCAAATATGTTGGCTCATGCCTCTAATTCTGGCACCCTGGGAGGCTGAGGCAGGAGGATCTTGAGTTAGCAACATAGTCTCAAAATAAAAATAAATAAATAAAAAGGGCTGGGTGTAGCTGAGTGTGAAAGGCCCTGAGTTTGATCCCCACTGCTGGAAAATGAACAAACAAAAACAAACAAAAAACCGCTTCTGTGTCTAGTAAAGCTGATATTAAATTCACCCATGGGCTTTTGTCTTGCTAAACTGTGTTACAAGAGGCCCAACCTGAAACTGAGAAGGGCAGAAAGCCCTTGTCATCCCTCCCCTAGGTGGCCCACGACATCTCCCGGGTTCACTCATTTCCTTCCCTCCACCTGTCCTGCCTCTGCTCAGTGGCCACTGTCCACTGGGCATCTGTAGCCCCGAAGTGGTGGCCGCTTCTGACCCCAAGGCCACTCCGGCCCCTTCCCTCCACCCAGCGCTCGGCCCCTTCCTCGGGCCGCGCCAGGACACCTTGGTTGACCTGGCTTCACAAGTAAACAGCCCTCGGTCCCCGCGGCGGCTGAGGCCATGGAAGGCTACCCCCCGGGCTGGTGTGTCGCTGTAGCCACAGGCGCGGCGGGTGAGCTGTTTGGGTCGCTAATTCTCAGAGCGCGTCCCCTCTGCCATACCAGGCCGGTAGGATTTTTTTGGTCTCCAGGAAGATAGGTTCTTGGAGAAATCAAAGGCGGCTCTGACGCGCACCCCTCTCCTGCCAGCGATCGCTGAAGTCAGCTTTTCCCTGATGGCCTGTGATTTGATGACCCGCTGTCCTGCTGACGGCGCGGAGTCTAAGAACCTGCTCCAGGCCGGCCTCTGTGCGCCTAGTTTTCCGCTCTCATCCCCTCCCGCATGCTCCTGACTTTGTTTCCCCGCACGGATTCTTGTTTCCCGTTGGTGACTTCGGGTGGCTTCCTCTGCCTTGCCGCCTGGCTTTCTGTACAATACTCTGTAGAATAACCTTGGCCTGTGCCCGTCTCCTCGCCGACATCCTCTCCTAGTTCATGGGGAAGTGGTGTTGGAAATCGTCACCGAGTCTGCCCGGCCTGTCTGGTACGAGTACGGAGTCCTTGCTATTGTAGCTCTGCAGAGGGCAGTGCTTTGGGGAAGCTGGCTCGCCCGTGGACCCCAGACGCCATGTCCATGTGGCAGGCTGGAAACAGAGACTTCCCCTTTCCACAAGGAAAGGGACATAGTCACGGATCTCTGCTTATATTTCATTATTCAGTGTCCTATTGGTTTCCTGGGGCTGCAGCGACAAAACACCAGGAACCAGGTGGCTTAAAACAACACAAGTATATTCCAGCTCTGGAGGCTGGATATGTGAAATCCAGGAGTTGATGGCCAGGAATGGTGGTGCACAGCTGTAATCCCAGCTCTCAGGAGGCTGAGGCAGGAGGATGGCTGTGAACTTGAGCCCAGCCTGGGCTACCTAGTGAGTTCAAGGCCAGCCTGAACTATATAGCGAGACCTTATCTCAAAAACCCAAATAAATAAATACTCCCCAGCCCAGGTGTCCCAGGACCCGCCCGTGCTGCCCACTGTCCCCTCCTCAGGGCTGAGCTCTGGGCTCTGGTCCTGTGAGTCATCACTGCTCTGGGCTCCTGTTCACTTTAATAATGAAATTAATGAGCAAAAGCAGCTGGAATCTGACTGTTCCAAAAATAAATCGGAATCTCAGCTCCTTTTCTTTCTTTCGCTTCCAAGACTTTGAAGGCACAACTTTCCCAGATGACAGTGGAATTGAGAGATTTGCAATTTTAACTTTGATATCACTTTTATATCAAACTACAAAGGAAAGAACACGAAGAACACAAAGGAAAATGGGGATTTTACAAAGAGGGGAACACAATGTTGTTTTGCCTTTTTGTTTACAGGCTCTTTGGTTTTTTGTTTTGCTTTGTCTGCTTGCTCTTTTGTTTTGCGACAGGGTTTCACTATGTGATTCAGGCTGGCCTTGAACTCGCTATGTAGCCCAGGCTGGCTTCAGACTTGCAGCAATCCTCCTGCCTCAGCCTCCTGAGTGCTGGGATCACAGACATGTGCCAACATACCCAGCCGTTCACAGACGCTTTGGAAAGACAGAGATGAGCCAGAAGAGACAGACTCGCTCAGTCACGCGGGGACCGTGAGGTGCAGCTTGTGACGGGGCCTTGCTGTGAGAAGGGGGCCAGGAAGCCACTCTCTGGGAGCCCCAGGCGGCCCGGCCTGCTCTGGACAGAAGCGTTCGCTCGGGCTTCCTCTCTGGGGCGAAGTCTCGGCCTTTGAACTCCGCAGTCACTTCCACTGGCTCTTGATGGTTCGTGGAGCCTTGAGAATCGCGAACCCCACAGAGACTCTAGAATCACAGAATTTGGACACAAGTTTGTATTCTTGCATCGATTTCACTTCATTCTTCAATCTCTTTTTCCTCTCGTCGGGAAAGAAATGTCCCCTCCCCCAAATTCTGAGGGAGCTCATCATCACATCTGGAAGGGCCGTGGGAGAAATCATGGCAGATCGAAACCCAGACAGAAGTTTCCTCTCTCTCTCTTTCCTCCTTCCCTCCCTTCCTTCCATCATCTACCTCCTTCCACAAAAGAGAAAATTTACAAATATATAAATACCTTATTTACATATATAAATATAAATAAATGAATATATATATGTTACATCGTTAAAAGAAAGACACGGAAAAGGCAAAACAAGTAAGGAGAAAGCAAGCTGAAGCCAGGCTTCTCGATGTCACAGGAAATCCAAGCCTGCATCCTCAGACCGCCCCCCGCCCCACCTCGGTAGGCAACAGCCCGCCTCCAGCTCCCCAGCAGCCAATGGGAATGGGGGAATGTGGTCACATGACTGGTCCCCTTGACTCCCAGCGTCTTTAAGGTAAAAATAAACCTGTTGCCGAGGAAAAGCATGGCTGTGTCTGATTCCGAGACCAGTGAGAGTTTTCCTGGGTTTTTGCGGAAGATAATCCTGGAGGTTTAGCTGGGAACGGGGCTCAGGGGTGAGGGAGCCCCGTCTGAAGAGGATACTCCTGCTAAGGCGGCTGCGGTTGTCTGGCAAGTCTGAGGTCAGAGCCCATCACAAAAGTGCACAAGACGGACAGACAGGCTCTCTGCTCCAGTGGCAGTTGGTAGATGCGTAATTAAAGTACGAAGTCTAGAGGAGTTTTCCCATGTGGTGGTGAAAGGCACCAGAGGGCAGTGGGAGAGCTGCTCTCTGCATAGAAATTCAGCCGCCGAGGGGGTGCAGGCCTGCGGTCCCAGCACTCTGGGAGGCTGAGGCAGGAAGATCATAAGTTCAAGCCCGGTCTGGGCAACTTAATGACTCAATGAGTCCGCGTCCTCAAAAAAAAAAGGACTAGCGATATAGTTCAGTGCAAAGGGCCTAGATTCAGTCCCCAGTACCGAAAGGGTGGATGGATGGATGGATAAATTGAACGGACAGACAGACAGACATGAAAGTCAGGGAGGGTTTCCCGACAGAGTGTTGTTTAAGCAAAGTCCCAAGGAGGCGAGAGGCCGGTGAGCCGCTGCCTGAGAGGGGTAGACCGTCCTGAGGTCAGGGCTCCAGCAATCGCCACACAAGGAGGAGCCAGCAGAAGACAAGAAAACCCCTCTCAAGATGAATCTCACCTGGCTGCAGCGTGGGAGGATGAAGCACGCACATCTCCGGACCCTGAGGGTCACAGGCAGCACGCTGGGGCTCAGGTAGAAGGCCCCCGCCTGGTGGAGTCGGCCCACAGCACCGCGGCCTCTCTCCTCCACGGCTTCTGCTGTGAGCTGCGACTCAGTCTTGCAGAGCATCCTGCTTACACAAAAGGGGTTTAGTAGAAGCATCCAGAACCCAGGAATCCAGCGCCACACGCACCTAAAGATGCCTGGGAGGCTGAGGCAGGAGGATCCCAAGTTCATGCCCGATCTGGGCAATTTAGTAATTTCGCAGGACTCTGTCTCCAAATTAAAAAATAAAGAGACTGAGGGTGTAGCTCAGGGCAAAGGCCCTAGGTTAAATCCCCAGTACTGCCCAAAAAGGGGGAAAAAGACAGTTAGCAGTACTAGATATGGCCTGCACAGGGCAGCTTTGCCCTTTGGAAAGGCCGTTGGCCCAGCTGGCTTTTCACTCGGGTTTGAAAAGATGTTTTTATTGTCTCTGATTATGTAAGTGGTGAGCAGCCGCATTCAGAGAGGAAAGCTGTACTCTGCGAGGACGCGAATGTTCCAGGGCCAAAAATAGACGTGTGAAGTCGGTGAATTCAGGGAACTCAGATAAAACCGAGAGGGGGACTTGCACAGCCCTGGCCCTGCTGCGACCCCCACGCTAGAGGGGCCGACGAGCCGGGCGTGGCTGCGTGCTTATCAGCCCAGCACGCGGGGAGGCTGAGGCAGGAGGAGCACGGCAGGAGGAGCACGAGTTTAAACCAGCCTGGGCAATTTAGTGGCTTAGTGAGACCCTGTCTCAAAAAATAAAAAGGGCCAGATGTCACTCAGCGTGACGACTCCGAGTGGAGTCCCAAGCCAGGGAAGCCAGGGCCATCGGGCTGCTCCACACACCTGGTGGGAAAGCACCACAGTGTCAGGGGAGAGAGTCAGGCCCAGAAGGAGGGAGGCAGGCAGGAGGCAGCAGGAGGCCGGCAGCCTGCGGCCCTCGCTGCCCTCAGGACACGTCACTCGGTGCGTCTGCAGGCGTCTCCTTGTCTCTGCCTCTTGGCGCCTCCTGGCCAGGTGGACGCCAGCTTACTTCTTTCTCCAGCCTTTCCCTTAGCTATCTCCTGCCTCACTTCACCCCTAGGCCCCTCTTCCTTGCCCAAATTCTCATTCGGATTCCAGCTCTGGTTCCCAAAGAAGCTGACCGTGGATACCAGCTCATGGGCCCCTCTCCGGGTCCCGCCTCTCCTGTCCTGTCTAGTGGGGCGCCGGCCCTCTCTCACAGCCCAAAGGTGCGCCCAAAAAAAATCTACCCTCAAGAGTTATCTAAAATACGAAAGCCTGCCAGTCACTTCTTTCTTTTTAAAATTTATCATCATTTTTCTTTCTTCATATTTGTAAAGTGGAGTGTGCTGCCCCAAGCTGACCAGTAAAGTAAGCAAGAAGAAGCTTCTAGAACACACTAGAAAGAACTTGGCTCATGGAGTGCAGGAAACAAAAGAAGGAACCCTAACACTTCGAGAGAGGGGATGTAGTGAACTTATTTTGGTCAACTTGAACAGGAACGCCCAGCTGGACTGAATTATTGTGGTTCTGGGCGTGGAGGATCCACCTGAGGATTGTTGCACACACGACATAGAGGAGAGTGGAGCAGAAGATGGCGCCGGCTGCTTTCTGGGAGAAGCTCTGTGTGGCTGGTTCTCCAGAAGGGAACTCCACTGTTCTCGTTGAGGAAGGAGCTTGGGGCCTTGCTGTCGTCGGGGATGGCTGCCGTTTGCTTCAGGTCAGCTCTGGTCTTCATCTCCGCTGTGGGTGTCATATCCTGATTCCAGCATAGATTTCTTCAGCCTTTTAGTGCAGACACAGACATACATGGGACACTGCGGTGGGCTCCCAGTTCTTGATCAGATCTTCTGAGTCTCCAGTGCATACATAGGTGTTCTGCACTCTTCCTGCATTTGGCTTGCTGTGTTAAATCTCTCTCTTGCAAACCGTTGACTCTAGAAGGGTAACTAAGACAGCAAGACCCAGAGCCGAAGCCACCTAGAGACTTGTGTCTGTGCCGTGGCCATCCCCGGGGTGGCCCCTCAGAAGGGCCTCTGCAGATACAGAGGAAACTCTCCACAGAGGGGCAGGGCCTGAGCCCGCACTGCACACCCCACCTCTGGGTGAGGTGCTTATGGCAAGTAGGGTGGATCATCAATTTGAATGGTTTGGGAGTCACCCTGTGGATTAGTAAAGCTCTCTCCTGGCTGTGTCTGGGTGGTCTGGAGGGTGGCCTTGGAGTCTGTGTCTGGTTCTGCCCCTTCCTCTCTAGCACTGAGCTCTGCTCTACCTCCTGGCCACCCCAAACTAAGCAGCTTTGCACCCCCACACCCTTCTGCCATGATGTTCCTGCCATGGAGCAGCCTGCCACGGACTGGATCCCCTGAAACCATGAGCCAGATCCAGACTCTACTTTAGATCATGGGTGTTGGGTATTAAGTGCCTGCAGTGGGAAAGCTGACTGACACCTTGTTCCGAAGTGGAGAGGCCTAAGACTGACGCTGTGGTCTGGGCCAGGCCTGCTCCTGTGCGGCCTCTGTCCTCCTCCAGACCAAAGGAACTGGGGGCTGGACGGGCAGCCTTTCACTCGAGGGCTAGTGGACCCTCTTGCCGCACATCCTCCGGTCCCTCAGGAAGCTGCTCCCGACTCCTGTGCAAGCCCAGACAGCTCCAACTCTGTCCATCTGCCAGACAGCATCTGGACTTCGTTTTATTTTCTTTGTTTGCTTTCAAATAACAGAATAAGTGGCAGATGCAGTGGGCAGATGACGCCTTCCTCACACTTCACAAAATAGCAGCTGTCTGCAGGGATGGCGCCTTGCTCCAGGGACCACTTGGGGCTGCTGCTCCTCCCTCCCGCCCTGCTCAGGGCTACCTGCCTGAATGCTTGCTCTGCCCCAGAGCCACCTCGGTGTCTCTCTGTGCACAACTGAGACAAGAACACGTGGAGTCCAGAGGCCTCCGGGTACGAGGCCCGTCGACGAGGTCTTCTGAGCATGTCTACTGTGTGGAGTATTAATTTATGCTGTGTGCAAAAATATCAGCTAAAACTGAAGGAGAGAAAAATCAAGGAGCGTGGGGACACAATGTGTCCCCAAGTTCCTGTGCTATTGGGAACCTCAGGACGTGACCTGATTTGGACACAGTCTCTGTAGGTATAATTAAATAAAATGAAGTTGCAGCGGGGTAAGACGGACCCATGTGACTGCTGTCTTTAGCTGCGCTGTCCTGGCTGCCTCGATGTCCTGAATGGATTCAAAACGTTTCCCTTTCATGGTCATTTTGACTTTAGGGAAGAGCCGGAAGTCACACAGTGCTAGATCCGGTGACTAAGGTGGATGAGGACACAGCGTCATGTTTTTACAAGCTGCCTTTCTGCTGGATGGCGCTCGGCAGCAACACTCACTGTGTTTTTGGTGCCATCTAGTAATGACCCTCAGGAAAGAGGACTCCAGAGCTGCTGCAGAAAGTGGCCAGGACGATGGGATGAGTGTGTGCAAAGTGAGGGGAGGATTTTGGGGGGCATTCATGGCAGTGTGTCTTTTACTGGTTTTAAAAAAGTTAAACATGCACTGTATATTGTGAGCACTCCTTGTTGTATGAAGGGAGGAACGACACAGAGACTACAATGTGCAGGGATGATGCTGTGTGTCCACAGGGACAGAGGGGAGCAAGATGTCCACAGGCCAAGAAGCGCAGGGAGGCCGGTGGCACCAGGGGCTGGGGAGAGAAGGAGCTTCTCCTCTTGGGACTCCAGGGCAGCGTGGTCCTGCCGGCCCCTTGACCTTGGACTTCCATGCTGGGCGTGGTGATGCACATCTGCAATCCCAGCGTTCTGGGAGACTGAGGCAAAAGGATCATGGGTTCAAACTCGGCCTGAGCAACTAAGTGAGGCCCTGTCTCAAAATAAAAAAAACAAAAACAAAAACGGGCTGGCAATGCAGCTCAGTGCGAAGGCCCTGGATTCAGTCCCCAGTGCCACAAAACAAAACCGGCTCACGGCTGGGTGGGTTTGAAAAGTTCCGGCTGTGGTTGCTGCCCGAGTCTGGGCCTTTAGTGACAAGAGACGGCCTACCCAGTGTGTCCTTCTTTGGGGCTGGGCTGCCTCTTGGAGTAGAGCCTGGGGACTTCTTCCCGGCTCAGGGACCAGCCTCTGAGGGTCACCGGGCATCCGCCCTCCTCTCCTGCCAGCCATCCCTTGTGGTCCTCTCAGTGTCACACCAGCTTGTGGCCCATGCACGCAGCTCAGAAAGGAGCTGACGGGGTCTCCCAGCCCACACTCTATCTTCCTTAAGGTGCTCTGAGCCCAGACCGTGTGGCCTCTGCTGGAGTCCCCTGCAGAAGAGAGGTCACACTCACGTCCCAATGTCCTGGCCTCTCAGAGCTGGGGGTTCCTTGGAGATCACCCATCTGTGTCCCTTGGAACAGAGAAAACATGGCAGCTGCCAGCTGGCGCCAAACAGCCGAGTGCTGGGCAGGCGGTGGCTGGAAGCCCAGGAGGTGGGGATGGTGCTGGCTGGGAAGGACAGGAGGGGACGTTCCCCAGCCTGCTACAGAGTAGGACCTGGAGCCTGTGACCAGCCCCTGCCTCTTTTTACGGGAATCCTGTGTGCTGCACCCCCAGGAGCTCCTGGGCAGGCTCCAAGCTGTACCCTGAACTGAACGTCCACTTCGGGACATTTCTAAGCCCTCATCTGTCTGGGGCTGCTTTTCATTCTAGAGACATTAGACCATGAAGACCGGTAAATTTGGTCCTTTGTTGAAAAAGTAGCGATTTGGCTGGGAAAAAAAAAGAATCTCCTAAAGCCAATAATGACTGTGAAATCACCACACACTGAGCCTCTCTCGACCAGCATCCATGGAGAGAGGAAAACGAGGTTCTAAATCTGTTTCTGTATTATTTTATCCATAATTGGGTCCTGGCTTAAAGAAAATATCACTTACATCATACCAATAAGAAAGCACGAGTTTTAGCATCAGGCGGAAGCAGCAGATCAGGGAAAGAGGGGAAACCGAGTCTGCCCAGTTGCAGAGCCAGGAGGGAGCTTGGCCAGATGTCCCTGCCAGAAGACACCTGCGTCCCATGATGCCGAGTGCTCTGTCCAGGGGGCAGGGGCTCCCGAGGCCTGGGCCCAAATTCAAGCTCCAGATTGGCCCAGGTTGGGTCCCCAGCTTGGGCCCCCAGGCCCACACAGCAGCCTGCAGGGTGCTGACTGGAAGACACCCCAGGTCCCTCCAGGATGAGTCGTGGGGACTCCAGATCCTGCACCCAGTGTCCACACAGCACCTGCTTCTTCCTCCCGGATCAGGTGCTTGGGGCCGGAGCCTGCCCGCAGGAGGTGCCAGGGTCTGAGGGCCTCCAGTCTCAGTTCCCTCATTCGCCTCTGACAGACTACGCTGGACAGACTATGCTGTCTTGGGGCTCCCCTTTCCTCACGTGTCAAATGGGACTCTTACAGGAGAATGCAGGATGCAGGGGCGTCCCCCAGAGCAGGAGCACCTGTGGACGCTCAGTGATGGGAAGCGTCACACCCACACTCGGGGTCTGGATCCCAGTCCACATGCCCCAGAGGACGCATGGTGTGGGCTTGTTGGTATCCAAAATTCCAGGACTCTGACCCTGTGGATGGTGACTTGGGCCTCTCCTCAGTGTCTGTCTGTACAGAAATTCAAGGCAAACAGACTCAACAGACCGCTGATGCTCCCAGTGGGCACCTATCACCGGAGCTTCCTTCCTCCACCTTTGACAAGTAGGACTGGTTCCCTGAATGCCACCAACTGCCAAAATGACTGCTGAGGAACTGTCATCACAGAGTGGGCCAGAGTGGGAAGGCCTGTTGCTCACAGGTGGGCCCAGGGTGGGCGCTGGGTGTGGCCCAGTGGGTTTGTCAGAGCCACGACTCTCAAGCAGAGGGGGTCTCCACCATGCTTCTATGCTGGAGTCACCAAGAAGACTTCAGAGTCATCAGCTTCCAGGGACCCAAGCTCCGGCGATGTCGCTGGGCTCAGGTGTGCCCCGGGCAGCCTGGCAGGACCACCTACCTTCTCTGATTATTTGCTTAAATAAGGACTTTATCGAACAAAAGTATGACTTCTGGTGGCCACAGACGATGCTAGCTTTGTACAGGAGATTAAGTAATTATGTCTCACAGAATAGCCTCTCAATCCGGTTTGCTTTTTATTCTTCTGGCTCACGCTCTGAGCCCCGCCCAGCCGTGACGTTAGCAAGCTCCCGGGTGGCTGGGGAGGCAGCGGGAAGAAAACGAAGAAAACGAGCCCCGAGCTGGTTTTCCAAGCATGCGTGGAGCGGGGCAGCTGTGACCTTTCCAGTCCCACTGCGTGCGATTCAACAAAAGCCCTGACATTTACCAAGACAGCGGCTCAGCCCACGTCTTTATCCTCCAGGCCGACCCCTTTTCAGATCCTCCGTGCTGCCGAGACAGCCAGAAGAGCAGCCTGGCATTTCTGTTAATTCTGCCCCCTCGCTTAGAAAGTGCAGGGGAGACGGCGGCTGGAAGATGAAAGTGTGCGACGCTGCCAGCCGCTCCGGCCCCACCTGCGCTCGGTCTGCGCGCAGCCCTCTCTCCCGGCTCTGCGCCCTGAGACGGGCGGGATGGGGGCCAGAAGCGGGACGCAGGTGGCGCCCACTCCGAGCACGTATTTTTAGAGCAGTCTGTTTAGGCAGAAGTGATAGCCAGCGAGAAACATGTGTCTGTTCACACAATAATCATTTTGCCTAAAAAAAGGGGCACACACACTTAAGGTGGTCCACAGGCTCAGCGCAAGGAAAAGTCCAAACAGGAGACTCGAAGATGCCTTGTAGGAGCCTTTGAAGACTATTAGTGGAGCCGGGCATGGTGGTGCACACCTGGCTTCCCAGCACTGTGGGAGGCTGAGACAGGAGGGTCGCAAGTTCAAGCCCAGGCTGAATTTAGTGACTGCGCGAGACCCTGTCTCAAAATAAAAACATTAAAAAAAGGTCTGGAGATCCCGCTCCAGGTAAAGGCTCTAGGTTCAACCCCCAGTAGAAAGAAGAGATAGAGAAGGAGAAGAGGCGGAATAATTATTGAAATGATAATTTTTGGCCATAGTAATTAATATAAGACTGAACGATTGCCAGGTGGCTCCTTATGGATGAGTTTTTGTGTAAAGTGTGGCAGCCTTTGAGGGAGTTTGTGGTTCTGGCAGAGTCATTTGTGATAGTTTCTACCAGGCTCTCATGGGTAAGGATCCTTCCTCCACAGCCTCCCAGCTTCATTTCCCTCATTCATTCATTTATGTGTTTTTTGAGACAGGGTCTCACTATGTAGTTCAGGGTATTCTTGAACTCACCGTGCAGCCCAGGCTGGCCGGGAGCTTGCGGCAATCCTCCTGCCTCAGCCTCCTGCAAGCTGGATGACAGGAGGGCACCACCACACCCAGCCCATTTACCCCTTCGAGGGTGCAGAGTTGCCCTGGGGACGCTGTTTTGGTTCTGATGACATTCAGATTTCTTTCAGGAGCTTCAGCAATAGCCTGGAGGAGTCCGCTCCGTGTGGATCCACAGAGACTGGGCCTGTAGTAAAGGCACTGCCGTGGGTGGTGGCGAGGGTCGGGCCCCACCCTGTGTGCCCGGGGCCCCTCCCAGGCTGGAGGAGGGTTAGGGCAGCCAGGAGGAGGGGTGGGAGGCCAGGTTCCCTTCTGGGCTCTGCACAGGACAATGAATTTTTGTTTTCTTTTCTCTCATTAAGACAAAATGTCACCAGAGGTCTCTCTCAGATCCATCACCTCATGACTCAAGTCCCTCTCAGCTGAGATGTGGCCCAAGAATATGCTACGAATTAGACCGGGCTGTTCATCGTCCCCATGTGGAAAGGCCTTTCAGGGAGGATGGGAAAGGGGACATTCCCTTGAGCTTGGGCGCAGGGTGGGCCTGCCGAGAGGGGACGCATGAGGGAGACTGAGTTCGCAGGTCCGGGGCTGTGCCAAGCAAGGTGCATCCCAGTTTGCTACTTGGGCTTCGCCTTCTGGAAGAAACAGGTGCTCTCTGGCCTGTAATCCTAGCGCTCAGGAGGCCAAGGCAGGAGGATTGCCATGAGTTCGAGGCCAGTCTGGGTCAAAAAGCCAACATGGCAGCCTGGCTAGTCCAACTCTCCTCCCTCTTCCTGCCCTTTAACTCATCTGCTTCTGGTTCTCATGGTCTCCCAGGGCTTATCTATTCCAGCCTTTCCCCTCCCCCCTGCTCACCTGCTTTCTATTATTTTTGCTTTCAATTCAATTTTTTAAAAAAATTATCTCTTTTTTGTTGGTCTATTTCTTCCTTTGGAAAAAAAGTCTTTTTCGTCAAAGAAAATTAAAGGAATTGTGGTCTTGGCAGCCATATCACATTTCAACAAAATTTTTCTTTTTGAAAAAGAAGTAGTGTTTGAAAATTATGGAAAATTGGCAGATAATGTGAGACTCAGCTTTGATTCACGTTCAAAATAGATTTCCTCTCCAGCAGAGACAGGTTTGGGCTGGAGGAGGACAGGAGGAAGAATTTGAAGAGCAGAATTCTCCTCAGTGCCTGTCTAGACACCTGAGAAGTCTTTTCTTCTTGGGGGAAAAAAGTAATTACAAAATGATCTGTGCTGGACACAGTGGTGCACACCTATAATTCCAGCTATGAAGGCTGAGGCAGGAGGATCTCCAGGTTGAAGCCCAGCTGAGGCAACTTCACGAGGCCCTGTCTCAAAATAAAAAAAAATAGGCTGGGGATGTAGCTCGGTGCAAAGGGTTCAATTGCTAGCACTGTGAGGAGAAAAAAAAGTCTGCCATAGATTCCGTTTCAAAGTGACCAACACTTTAATGCCAAGAAAAAAACAAACATGAAAGCCTCCAGTTCTCAAAAGACAAATGTCACAGGTTTGTGACAAAATATTGAGTGGGACGTGTACCGTCCCACCAACGACTTCTGGTTTTGAGGCCAACCTTTCAGTGCAGTCAAGTCACCATTTTTTTTGTATTTTTCTTTTTCATTTTATTTTTTCCGGCACCGAGGATTGAACCCAGGGCCTTTGCCCTGAGCTACATCCCTAGCCTTTTTGATTTTTGATTTTGATCCCAGCCTGGGCAATTTAGAGACTTAGAGAGACCCTGTATCAAAAATATAAAGGATCAGTGTGCAGACCCTGGGTTCACTCCCCGGTATCTTGTTTTTAAAACAGCCAAGGCTCAAAGAGCTCAGATTAAACCTCCAGCCGGGCGCGTAGGGATTTGCAAATGTATATTAATACCTCACAAACCTTGGGAGCCTGGTGAGAAAGAAACTGATTTGAAAAGAATCAGAGGACAGAGCCCCATCGCAGGCCCTGCATTGGCACAGAGGAAGCCTCAGGGCTCCCTTTGCATGACCACGAGCCTCCCTGCGTCTCAGGCTGTGTCCCGCCTCAGGAGGCCGCCAGCAGCTGGACCTGGTTGCCATAGTTTCCGGTGGCTGGAGCCCGCAGCTCAGAGCCACATCGCAGCGTGCAGCTGAACGCCGAGGCAGGCTGGACCCCTGCTCGGGCACAGTCCCCGCCTCTCAGGGACCAGGAGGAGCTGGACTTGGCATGTCCATCCTGCCGCCCTCCCAGAGTGCAAGTGTGTGTGTGTATGTGTGTGTGTGCGCGTGCGTGTGTGTCTGTGTGTCTCTGTGTGTCTGTGTGTGGCCGCAACTCCTTCGTCTTCCTGCCCCTTGGTCTTCCCAGTCAGCTTTCATTCGGTGCTCTGTCGGTTTGCTCCTTCGTACACTCATTGTCACTCAGGGCCACTCCCACGGTCCCTGAAGTGTCCCTCTTCATTCATGCATTTATTCCACCCTGAGTAACAGTCGCACGGTAGCCGCACTCCCGACCAGCAAAATCTCATTCATACCCGTGAGCAGCAGGTGGGACCTGCCTGGCCGGGTCCCCAGCTGGTGAGTGTTGGCCTTGGGGACTTGCAGAGGCAATGAGGGAGCCCAGAGTGGGCAGGGTGCTTGGGCTGCAGATACAAGGACTGCACAGGATACAATCTTCACAGCAAAAGCTGCAGTGCCGTGAATTCCCTCTAGATCCTCCTCTCACTTTGCACACACTCATCCCGTCCTCCTGGCTACTTCCTGCAGCAGCTCCGGAGCCCTCTTTCCTGAGGGTCTTTAGCTGCGCTGTCCTGGCTGCCTCCATGTCCTGAATGGATTCAAAATGTTTCCCTTTCATGGTCATTTTGACTTTGGGGAAGAGCCAGAAGTGGCACAGTGCCAGATCTGGAGACTAAGGTGGTTGGGGACACAGCGCTGTGTTTTTATTTGACAGAAATTGCTGTGTATTTTTTGAATCAATTCAGGACATCGAGGCAGTCGCTGAAAGACACTCAGGAAAGAGGACTCCAGAACTGCCTCAGACTCGTTAATTTATTTATTTATTTGCTTTTTTGAGACAGGGTCTCACTATGTAGCCCAAGCCAGCCTCGAACTCATGGCAACCCTCCTGCCTCAGCTTCCCAAGTACTGGGATTACAGGCGTGAGCCATCATGCCCAGCTCAGACACATTAATTTAAACACTCACCCTATTTTCTATCCCAGGCACGTGCTGTGGACGCGAGAGGCGACCCTGTGTTGAGAAGGGATGGGACAGCACTGGTGACCACACTCGTGGAAACTCAGGTTGAGCCTCGTGGAAACAGGAGGCTCTGGGGGTGTTTCGAGCTCGCTCCAGAGCTGGCCAAGAGCTGTGTGTAGTGGAGACTGACGGGGCTGGGCGGCATTAGCAGTGGCTTGTGGCTCGGCTCGCACCTGGTCACATGCGTCCAGGGGTCCTGGCACTGCCCCTGGATCTGCACAGGTAGGCACCAGGGGCTGCAGATCCACCCTGCACACACCAAGAGCAGTGGGTGCCGCTCAGTGTCCCCATGGGGCTCCCTACCGCCTCCCTTCTCCCCCAGCCCTGCTGCCTGCCCTGCCCTGGTGGCTGATGGGAGTGAACAGTGGGCACCACATCATAGGCAGATCCAGACTTGGCCCATCCTGTGGCCACTGCTGGGGATGACCCAGCCCCAGTCATCTAGGGGGACCCCGCTATGAGGGTCCCCACACAGCTCTCTGCCCAGGCACTGCACACAGGATCCCCAAGAAACCCAAGCAAGAATTTAGGGGTCGCCCAGCCCTCAAGACTGGGAAGAGGTGAAGGCAGGACATCAACTCAAAGGATTTCCAAGACAGTGGCTCTTCTTCCCCCACCCCATGACCTGACACCCCTCAGTGTCATCCATGTCCCATCCCAGGCCACATTGCTCCCAAGAAGCTCTGGCTGTCATCAGAACAGGCCCTGCTGCCAACACACACATCCTAAACCACGGGGCTCAGTGGAAAGAGCTGTGCCTCCCTGTAGCTCAGCTTCTCGCTTGGCCTCCCCAGCCTTTCCCTCTTGACCTCAGGTCACCTGTTGAAAGGATGATGGGACAAGGAAAGCAGCTCGGGTCCGAGATCGTAGCCCTCGAGGAGGCTGAGGCAGGAGGATCGGAATTTCAAGCCAAGCCTGGACCCCTTAGTGACTTAGGGAGACCGTGTGTCACAATAAGTAAATAAAAGCGGGCTGGAGAGGTAGCTCAGTGTGAAGGCCACAAGTTCAATCTTTAGTACCGGGGGAAAACCAAAAGGCAAACAAAAGCTAGAGAAACCCAAAGCTCTGTTCAGTCGGGCAGGCCAGTCTCCGTGGGCAGAAGTTGGTTGGGTTTGAGGACCCTCCCTGGCCCGGCAGGTTGCAGGGAGCTGAGGAGCCCAAGTGTGCGGATCGCGTCCTCTGGGCACAGCTATATTAAGATCAGTTACATCGAGCAACAAACATCTGAATCATCCAGGCACCCTGACAGCCTGAGTGTGAATATGCATGAGAAGCTGCCCAGAAATGACTAAAATACACGCGCGTGCAGATAGACTCAGAAAGGAAGCCGGCGCCGGGGCGACAGTGACCCAGGCAGCCCGGCTTGGGACGGGGTGCAGCCGCTGATGCGAACCTGTGCCAGGGACACACAGGTCAGGGGCTGGAAGGGCTGCAGAGAAAGCTTCCCACTGCGACAGAAGCTCCTGCGTCTTTAGCCAGGCCCCTCACAGTCAGGACCAGGCTCGCCAAATGCCGTGCTTGGGAGAATTACATGCCGCCTTTTCACCTGGCGACACCAGGTTCCCTTTCCTTCTCTGTGACTTCGGTGAAGGATAGTCACATAACCAAAGTCTCAAAAATGCTAGTCTGTGATCCCAGCACTCTGGGAGGCTGAGGCAGGAGGATCGCTGAGTTTGAACTCAGACTGGGAAACTCAGCAATTTAACTAGGACCTGTCTCATAACAAAACAGTTTAAAAGGGGGGGGGCTGGGGAAAAAAAAAGGGCTGGGGATGTAGCTCAGTGCAAAGACCCTGGGTTCAATCTGTAGTATCTCAAAACAATTTTTAAAAATTGCTAGTTATCAATTAAATTTAACTAAACAAATTTAGTTTGGGATCAACTGATTGTCGAAGTATAGGAATAAGGGTAGGCCAGAGATGAACGCGCAGTCTAGGCCTTTAAAGGCTGGCCTTGCCGTCGCGCATGCTGGGACCAGGGAGTGGCAGCGGGGGGAGCAAATGGAGCCGGTGCCCAAGCCCACACTCAGGAAGCAGAAGACTAGAGACATTGAGAAGAGCTGATGTGCTAAGACAGAAGTTTAGCCTGTTATGTAACACCATAGGCTAACTTGAGAAGATGTAAACATTTTAAAATGTGTCGGCCAGAGCCTGGGACTGCTGGGAATCATCCCTGATGGCAGTAACTCAGGGGCTCCACTTCCTAGGCAGGGGTGAATTCCTGCATTCATCCACTATGTGTTTATTGAGCACTTACTATGTGACCATGTGCAAACTGCTGGGATTTCAGTATTCATGCCAGTACCAGTCCCTGTCCTTACAGAGATGACAGCCTGGCAAGGCAGACAGAGATTAATTATGTAAATAAGAACCACACAGAAGCCAGATAGGCACCACAGGGTGGTCTCTGGGAGGCTGAGGCAGGAGGACCCTAGATAAACTGGAGTCTGCTAGGCCAGGCAGAGAGTGGGAAGAGACCTCTAGCAGGGCACCAGAGAAGAGGAAGCATATGGGCAACAACGGGCATCCCCTGACGTCCAGTTGACCTGGAACCCGGCACTGGAGTCTCCATCAGGGCCTCCCCCAGGGCCTGTGTTCCAAGGCCTGGTCAGAGCTGCTGAGGCAAACCAACACTCTGGTTTACATTCAGATGTCCCCAAAGCCGCACATGCTCATCTATGGGGCTTTGGGAGGGTAACCAGATGGCGGGGGCTTAAACCTACCTTGCCGCTAGGAGGCGGGGCCTGATGGGAAGAGGCGGTCCTGGGGGCGTGGCCTGGACGGCTTTATCTCCCTCCCCGGCTCCGCCCTCTCTCTCCGCTTCCTGTGCGCCATACTGTGTGCGCCACACTGTGAGCAGCTCTCCCTGGCCAGGCCCCTCTGCCCTGCCTTGGAGCAGCCCTCCCTGGGGTGAATCATGAGCCGAAATCATCCTGTCCTCCTCTAAATTGTGACTGCCGGGTATTTTGTCCCAGCAAAGAGAAAGTGACCAAGACAAGACACAATATGTGTGTGTACTAATCCACCCAAACGAATGAATTATTATGCATCCTGAACAGGCGCTAATCCACAAAGAGAAGAGAAAGAGATGTAAACATTCAAAACAAAAACTCACGGAGTCAACATGAGCGCCGGCCGGAGGCTGGCCTGGGCGGTTAGCTCTTCCAACTCTCCGCGGCCTGGCTGTCCCCACGGCACACACAGCCCTCGTGTGCCCAGCTGTGCCCAGCTGCGCCCCTGACAGCAGGCAGACTCTGCATGGGGGGAGGCGTGGCCACGGGATGTGGCTGTGGGTCGCCCGGGCACACCGGGCAGCGGGCTCTGGAGTCCACGCTGCTTCTCCTTAGCTGTGACCACGCCGCCCCGGCTGGCAGCGATCACCTCAGAAACAGAGATGCCGAGGACAGAGTCCCCTGGGTCCTGCCCAGAATTTTCCTCCTGGAAACCCACACGGTCTCCCGAGCTGCCGGCTCGCGCTGTGAAGAGGAGAGGAGGGTTTGGGGCGAGCTTCCGCCGAGGCGTTGGTGACATCCCGACGCGTCTCCAGGCGCCGGGTGCTGGAGCTGCCTTCCCACGTGTGCTGGGTGGGAGGCTCTAGGAGCATGTCCCCTCTCGTCTCCCTGGAGATGCTGAGACGGCCTGGTGGGGCCCTGGGAGGAGCAGGGACGCCCTGTGTGATGCGGCACCTCCACAACCCGGGGCGACCACAGCCTCAGATGCTTCCCCCCAAGGCCGGCTGGAGCTCGAACTCCGCATGGCGCAGCATGCAGCCCAAAACATCGCAGCACAGGAGCAAACGCGTCTCTCTCTCTCTCCTTAACCCCCTGGGCCAGTGTGCCGGTCCCCCAGGGACGCCTTCCAGACAGACAGATGTCACCTGCTTAGGAGGCTGAGGTCACCCACAAGAGGGGCCGGAAGGGGTCCATCTGGCATCAGCATCAGCCTGTGGCTTCCGCCCTCTGGGGCTCAGTCTCCCGGTCTGTAGCGATGAGGGTAACCAGCTCGCTGCATGCGGTGGTTTAGAGGCTGGAGTGAAATTGCTTAGGGCTTCTGAGGGGACAACAGGGGCGCAGGGTCCTAGGGGCCCAGGAAGAAGGCGACTGTGGCCCTGGGATGTGGCCTCAGGGCAGGGGGAGCGAGTGCCCCCCTTTCTGCAGCGGCTGCACAGCCCTGTCTTCCTCCCACCGTCATGGAAGTTCCTTTCCACTGCTCCCCCCGGGCTCAGCCTGCTCCTAACACTCACTTGGAAGCCGCCGCCGCCACCCAGGGTGGGCAAACTTCTGGTGTAAAGGACCTGGGGGAGCTCGTTGGGGCTCCGAGGCTGCCTGGTCTCTTTCCTGGCCCCCAGAGCTGTCTGGCGCCCCCAAATCCCGGGACAAATAAGTAGATGCAGCTCTATTCCAACAAGACTTTATTGTGGACACAGAAATGTGCATTTTATATACTTTTTGCTGGTCACAAAATGTTATTCTTTCTTTGAGATTTTTCCAAACATTTAAAAATATAAAGACCATTCTTAACACACGGGCTGGATAGAAGCAGGTGAGAGGGACAAGTGTGGCCCCTGGAGCCAGATCTTGCTGGCTCCTCCTGGACCCAGCGCCAGCCCCACGAGGGCGCTTGTTGGAAATACACAATGACAGGGGCCCGCTCCCCAGCTCCACAGATTCAAAATCTACATTTTAACAACATCTCCGATGACTCGTGTGCACTTGAAAGTTTAAAAAACCAAACGCTGGCTCCTCGGCATCACCCCCAGAGATTCTAATTTAATAGGAATGGGACGCAGCCTCTCCCTGGGTGCTCCTGAGGCTGCCTCAGGGCCTTCTCACGCACAGCCGGGTTCCAGGGCTCGGAGTCCTGGCAGACCCTCGGGGATGAGAGCCACCCCCTTCCCAGCTGCCCCTCCAGTCGCTGTCCAAGGCTTGTTTGTCCCGCCTAATCCTAACCCGTGAGGATGGTTCCCCTCCCAGGACTCAGTTTCCAAACCTCGAGGTGGCTGTGGAGCTGGAAATAAGCTCCAGGACGCTGGCCTCTGGGTCCTGCCCGTCCTACGCCTCCCTCTGCAATCCCTCAGACCAACACGGGCAGCTCCCACAGGCAGCTCCCAGGGGGACAGAGAAGCACCCCACCCATTCGGCAGCAGCATCCCCAAAGCCCCTCAGCCCCTCCTCTCCCCACTTGCCCAGCCCCCACCTCCCCTCCGATGGCCACAGGACACAGTCTTGTCCTGGAGAGACAGGCACACAGCTGAGTCTTAGCCAGCTGGGACAGCAGGGGACACAGGGCCGGCACCCTCACACCTGTCACACTCTGTCCTCCATGGCCCAGGGCCACCACCCTCTCCCTTCCAGACCATCCCACCTCTCCCCCAAGACCTCCCCCTCCACACCCCAAGGCTTTGCAATCCCAGAACAGCAGACCTAGAAGGGCCCCAGGGAACCATTGCTCTTCATTCATGTGGGAAAACCAAGCCGAGCGAGGGGAAGTATCCCTAGATGGTGGCTGACAGGACACCCCTTCCCCGTCCCCATCCTGTCCCCAGCACCAGCGTCTCAGCAGAGGAAGGAAGAGTAGACATCTGGGGCTGATGGATGGTGGAAAGCTGAGGGGAGGGGTGGTAACAGGCCAATGTTTAACCTTTGACCAAGAAAAGTGTGACAACGTTTGGTGCCCCCTCCCCATGCATGCCCAGCCCAGATCTGTGGAGGCAGCTACATCCTTCTCAGCATAGGGAAACAGAGCCGGCTGCCGTTTAATAAGCATGTACTAAGTGGCAGGTGCTGTGCTAGAAACCAGGGTTCTCCAAGGTCATTACTTTGTATCCCCATTTAATAAATCATCAGAGTGGGGATCAGAGAGGTTAATCAGCAGGCCTGAGGTCACACAGCTAGCAGGAGAGTGGTGGGAGAGAGACACGACCAAAAAGCCCTTAAACTCCTGCGTCTCCAATTCTGTCCTCACTCCCTGGGCTCAAACCAGGTCTGTCTGGCTGTCCTTGAGCTCCAGCAAAGGCTCCTGGGGGCCAGCCTTAGGGCTGTCCATGAAGTAGATGCCTCCAACAGATCAGGGTTGAAGGGTGGGCTGCAGTGTAGGGATGCTCAGCCTCTCTCCCTACAACCCTCCTGAGTCCAAGACAGCCTGGGGCCCAAGACCACCTGGTATCCCAGAGAAAAGACCCAGGACTGAAAGCCGGGCCTCAGTTTCTCCATCTCTAAAATGGGACACCTATCCAACAGGGTCACCAGAAAGGACGGAAAGAAGTTGTGCAAAGGGCCCCACACAGGTGACAATTAAATGGTGGCCTCACTGCTCTGTGACTCCCCCCCTCCCCATGGTGCTGGGAGCCAGCTTTGCCCCAGAAGGATACAGAAGGAAGATGTCGCCTGCTGAGTGTCCAGGAACGTGGCCAGGCGGCTGGGCTCTGCACCCCTCCTGCCTCGGATGGGGCCCTTCTTTAATTAGCTCTGGACTAACAATAGCTGCCTCCTCTTCCTGGGCCGCACATCTACCCCCTGGCCTGACACTGGGGCATGGCTGAGCCACTCCGAGGTGAAGCCAGGGCCCACTCGGGGGGCACAGAGCCCATGACACGGAGGGTGCACACAGCGGGAGCATTTCTGAAGGAGACAGAGCAGGCATGGGCTCCTGCCACCAGCCGGGTGGCTGCAGGTGCCCCACTGCCCTGTGGCCCTGTGCACGCCCTGCCCCCGGCACACCCCTTCACAGCCTCACTTGGTGGAGGAGCCCTGAGGACCTGTCCCGGGTGGGCCTGGGGACCCGGACAGCCCCCCTCGCTGCCGCCTGGCCCGTACCCCCTGGGCCAGCCTGTCTCTGCCCAGGGCCCTCTCTGTCACTTGCAGCTCTGCAGCCTGGTCCTGTGCTGCTTCTCCTCAGTCAGCAGGGGGATGAAGGTGTCGCTGTGTGAGAGCTTCAGCCGGCTGCCCCAGCTCGGGGCCTCCTTCCCCGCGGGCTCCGGAGGCAGGGTGTCCAGGTCGCTGCGGGAGCCGCCGGGCTTGCCGTCGCTGGCGTTGCCGGAGTTGAGTTCCATGAGCTCCAACTCGTGCTTGGCCGCCGTCTCCAGCACTCGCTGCTTGTTGTAGTACCTGACGAAGTTGTTGATGATGGGGTGGATGGGCAGGGCGATGGCGATGACCCCGCACAGGAAGCTGATGGCCGCGTTGAGCTTGCCCAGTGTGGTCTTCGGGTAGATATCGCCGTAGCCCACCGTCGTCATGGTGATGATGGCCCACCAGAAGGACTGGGGGATGCTCTTAAACAGGGTCTCGGGGTGGCTCTGCTCCATGGTGTAGCCCAGCGCGGAGAAAACGAAGATGCCCACGGCCAGGTACATGAGCAGCAGCCCCAGCTCCTTGAAGCTGCGCTTGAGCGCGTAGGTGAGCGTCTGCAGCCCCGAGGAGTGGCGCGCAAGCTTGAAGATGCGCGCGATGCGCATGATGCGCAGCGCCTGCACGGCCTGCTGCACCTTGGTGAGCTCCATCATGCGCGCGCCCAGGTGCGTGAGCGTGAGGCTCACGTAGAAGGGCAGGATGGCCAGCACGTCCACAATATTCATGAAGGACAGCGCAAAGTGCAGCTTGTTGGGCGAGGAGAAGAGGCGCAGCAAGT
This sequence comes from Hystrix cristata, assembly GCA_004026905.1. Classification (NCBI taxonomy): domain Eukaryota; kingdom Metazoa; phylum Chordata; class Mammalia; order Rodentia; family Hystricidae; genus Hystrix; species Hystrix cristata. The sequence goes on along the minus strand of PVJO010001488.1, from coordinate 13,183 downwards.
ACTCCAGTGTGAACCAGCCGATGCACGCCGTCTCCACATTTTCCAGCGTCGGGTGCTCCACGCGGTTGCCCTCGGCGTCCACCACCTGCAGCTCTGGGATGGTCCCCATGCACATGACCACCGAGGACAGGAGGATGAGCAGGAAGGACAGAACGGCCACCACGCGCGCCGGGCACGAGGACTCGGGCTTCTCCAAGAACTTCCACACGCACTTCTGGCAGCGGCGCCAGCGGCCCTCGGCGGCGTCCACTCCCAGGTCGTCCAGGATGAGCTGCACGCGCCGCGCGATCTCCTCCAGCTCCTCGCGCTTCTCGCTCAGGTGGCTTTTGCAACAGTCGTCCAGGAACTTGAGGTCCACCTTCCAGAAGTCCATCTCGTTCTTGAAGCAGATGGGGCAGATGCCCTTCTTCATATGCACCTCCCCGAAATAGTACACCTCAATGACACACTTGAACGCGTCCGGGTCCCTGTCGAAATAGAACTCGCGCTTGCCCGGGTCGTAATCGTCACACAGGGAGAAGATGGTGTCGTAGCCCCCGGCCAGGCAGTTGATGAGCTCCGCCAGCCGGGTCTCCGGGTACTGGCTGAGCAGGTCTCCGCAGAGCACCTGCCGCACGCCCCCCACGTTGACCACGATCTCGATGTCCTCGCCGGTCGTCGCCGCGGAGCCCTGGCTGTCCGGCTCCGCCAGGCTGCGCTCCCCGGCCCCGTCCATGCTCCCGGCGCGAGCGTTCGCGGCCCGGCTGCGCGCGGGCTCCGGAGGGTCCCTCGGTGCGCGGCCCCCGGGAGCCTTGCGGGGCGCTCACAGCGGGCAGCGGCGGGCCGGGGTGCGCGGCGGAGGCGGCGGCTGCATGCACCCCGCGGCTGAGCTCCGCGCGCGCATCCGTGCGCCCAGGGCGCGCGGGCGGGGGCTCCGGCGGGCAGCGGCCTCGCCTGGGCCACTCACCCGGCTCCCAGGCGGCGTGATCTGCCCCTTCGGCTCGGCCTCCTGCAGCCGCAGCAGCAGCAGGAGGGTCGGTGGGGGTCGCCGTGTGGGTCGCGAGCACCGATCTCTTCCCGGACGCGCGTGCGGCCGCCGGACCCGCGCAGTGCGCCGAGGCGTGCGGAGAACCAACTTGGGCTCGCTGCGCCCGAGCGGGTCCGGCACAATAGGAATTCCAGCCTGACGTCAGGAGATTTTCCGCGGTACCCTCTTCTGGTGAGATTCCGCACGGCACGCGCGGCGGCGGAGCCACCGGTTAACCCTTGGGCAGACGGGCCCAGCTGCAGCGCCACCCCGGCGTCCCCCGGCCGCCCAGGGCTCCCCCAGGGCCAAGACTTGGAAACGGCCGGCTGCTCACACGGCACAGTCCCCCTGTCGCCGCGCGTTGCAGAGGGTAGATGGCGAAGGATAGTGTAGCCTGTTGCACGACAGGGAGGGGTTGGCTCCCCAGCCCCAGACCCGAGGTCCCTGACACCCCTGGCGCTGGGCTCTGGGGTCCCCTTCACCCTTGGCTTCCGGTCCAACCTCTTCCCAGGTCCCACAGGAAAGGGGTGGCCACCCCCAACCCAGAACTTTCCCGTCGCCCTGCTTGCTGACCTCCATGTCTGGCACGTTTCAACTCTGCCTGGGACTCCTCGCTGGCCTTTGTCTTTCCCTAAAGCCCCGAGCTGCAGCCACTAGCAAGCAAATAGGCAGATCTGGAGTTTCCAGGGCTGGGAAACCATACTGTTTGATACTGGCATGGTGGACACTTGTTGTACATTTGCCAAAACCCACAGAGTGTACACAGGGAGGGGACGGCGCCGTACAGGGTGAGCGGTGGACGTGGGGATGATGTGTCCTGGCAGGTCCCTGTTCAGTCACAAGCCCCCCACCGTGGGTGATGTGGATGGGGGGAGGCTGTAGCGATGGGGTTTGGGAAGCTCTATGCTTTCGTTTCGGTTTTGTGAGGAGCCTAAAATTGCTTTGAATTTTTTAAGGCTATTAAAAATGTATTTCGGTCAATTGTGTTGATGCATGCCGATAATCTCAGGGAGACTCACTCTGGGAGGCTGAGGCAGGAGGATGGCAAGTTCAAGTTCAGCCTGGGCACCTTAGCAACTTAGAGAGACCATGTCTCAAAATTTTTTTTAAAAAAACAATATTTTTTTTAAGGGCAAGGGATGTAGCTTAGTGTAAAGACCCTGGGCTCAACCCTCGGATAGGAATAAAAAAATTGGGGACTTTTGAAACCTGAGGTCAAGCCCATTAATGAAATTGATTTACTGGGCTACAGACAGTATTTTTTCTTTAATTAAGTAGTATGAAGCTGACTCTATTAGACTACATCACACAAAATAAGTATTGTGTGGTGAAACTTCTTTATACAAATTTTATTTCATTTAGAATCAGCCTATCATGGGTTACTCCAGCGCAGGAAGTTGGGATCTGAAAGGTTGGATAATAATAGTAAACATTGTTATTGTAAGGTGCTGTGCACCAAGCACCCTCAGAGTGCTTGGAGTTTTTTTCAGTGAGGCCCCACAGCAGCTCTTGGAGGAGACGACATCAGGTCTCTGGGCTTTGGCTCTGAGGTCTGTTTCCTGGGGTACAGCACAAGTCGCCACCCCACAGTCACCCCAATTCTTCTTCCAAGCCTTATTCACGCCATGCTGGCTCTCGGTTATCTTTGCCACTCCTGCTGGGCTAAACCCAAATTGCTTCTTAGCCCAAGCTTAATGGGTTTGAAAAGCCGTGCGTTCAATCACGTATTCGCTCTTGTGGCACTCGCACACCGCAGCCCGCACCCCCTGGCGCGGGGACAGGGCTGGTCCTCCGTGCAGAATGCACCTGACCTGTATGGCAAGAGAGCAATTATGGCTGGGGCTGCCAGGGCTCCAGAAGGGTGGTCCAGGGAGTGGCACTTCCCGGGTGCCCCGACAGGGAGTGCTGAGGGCAGCCGTCTGGCTCACTGGTGGGGATGTGCGTTCACTCCCCGGTGAGACTCCTCAGGCCGCTGAGCCCCACTGCCAGGCCGTGGCACCCTCACTAGCGGGTGCTTCCGGAAGCCAGAGCTCACAGACCCCTCCCCGGCCTGGAAGGCCACTGTGGTGCAGTGACACCCGGGTGCCCCCCGTGGAGGTGATGGGTGCTGACACAGTGGGTCGAGGCCCCGAAAGACCCCTTTATGATGCACATGTCCCGAGGGGAGAGCGGCGCTTGAGCAGGCAGAGGTGGGAGCAAGGGGAAGCTGAGACACAGCCTTTCGGGGCAGAGTGGCTGAGGACTGGCGAGGTGGCCATGGTTGGTGGCGGGCTCTGAATAGCAGTGGTGGCCTCTGGTGGCTTAGTTGTGGGGCCAGGGGTGACCGAGGGCAGGGCGGGACTGGCCGGCAAGGTGGGAGTTTGATGCGGTGACAGAGGCCGGGACTGGAGCAGCACACAGAGGCCCAGCCACAGCCCCTGCCGTCTGAGGCGGGCCAGCAGGCGCGGTCTCTCCGAAGACGCCCAAGCACCAAGAATACCAAAAATAGGAAAATCTGGCTAATGCAATATGGGCAAATCTCAGCTCTAAGGAAATACGGCAAGGACAGCTGGAGGCTTGGGCCTCCCAAGGAGCTGCGGTTTGCCAGAGCCCAGCAGGCGGAGGGCTATCTGCCTGCCCCGGGAGAGGAGAGGACTCATTGCCAGGGGTTGCACGCAGACCACAGAGGGCCGGTGGCCCTGGGGAGCTGGGAACACAGCCAGTGTGGCACATTCGGGTCACCAGATGGGTCTGATCAGAAAAGGAAGGAGAAGCAGGGTGTGGTGGTGCCCTCCTGTCATCCCAGCAGTCAGGAGGCTGAGGCAGGAGGATCGCTGCAAGTTCCAGGCCAGCCTGGGCTGCACAGTGAGTGGAAGGCCAGTCTGGATGAGGGGAACTGATGGGAAGCTTGGTCGAACGAAAAACAGATGGGGCAGGGCGTAGTCTGCCCTGGGCAAGGCAGCCCCATGCTGCTGCCGGGGGGAGCCGAGGCTGGCACTCACAGCCGTCAGTTTCCCTGGCTGTAGAATGGGCCGGGAGGACTTTATGCATCTACACATGGCCACTGATGAGCAGGAAAACAGAGTGGCCGCTCCCAACATGTGAAGGGTTGTTGAAGTGAGTCCTAAAGAGGGCCAGGAGCATAGCTCAGTGGAGAGGTCCTGAGTTCAATCCCCAGCTCTGCAGGGATGGCAGGAGACCCACCACGCATGCGCTGGCAGACCTGCTTGTCTTCACTGAGCTAGCGCCGTGCTGGGTGCTGGGAACACAGCAGAGACCTGGTCACACGGCGCTGGCGGGTGTGACTCAGGAGACGGCAGCACGCGTGATGGGTGGTGGCCTTGGGCCAGTGGGGGGGGACCTGAGATGCTGACAGCCCGTGCTGTCCCTGGGAACCCTACAGGGCTCGACACTCTCCCTGCTGTGTGTCCCCCAGGAGCCCTGGCCACACGTGGCTGGGAAGCATTTGAGAAGCTGAGTGCTCGGTTACTTTGCATTCTCACAGCTGGATTAAGATGGAATTCACATGCTGTACACCGGACCCGGACCCACATTCCACAGACAACCCAGGGGCTCTGAGGTTGCTCAGCCCTCAGCACTATTTAATTTCAGAACCCTTTCATCACCTCGACAATAAACCATGGACATCAGGTGTGGTGGCGCATGCCTGTGATCCCAGCACTCAAGAGGCTGAGGCAGGAGGACTGCTGTGAGTTTGAGCCCAACCGGGGCTATATAGTGAGTTCCAGATCAGCCTGGACTACATAGCGAGACCCTGTCTCAAAAATAAAAAACAAACAAGTAAAAAGAATAAAACCTGTACCGTATAGCTATGAGCCCTAGCCTCCCCAGCCCAGGCACCCACTAAGTTTCCCTGTTTGGGGTATTTCAGATAAAGGGAACCCTATAGCATGTGGCTTTTCTGACTGGTTTCTTTCACTCTCCCTGTTTTTAAGGTTCAATCGTGATGTAGCATGTATCCATGCTGTACTACTTTTTGTGCCTGAAGAATAACCCATTCCGTGGATAAATAGCTTTTTGTTTCTAGCCTCTCGTGGGCAGTGGCTGCCATATTGGGCAGGTCATTAGAAGTGGGCAGTGAGGGGAGCGGGCAGTGAGGGGAGTGGGCTGGGCCTCCCAGTCTGCCATATTGGGCAGATCATTAGAAGTGGGCAGTGAGGGCAGTGGGCTGGGCCTGCCAGGTAGACAAACGGGAAACCACCAGACAGAGGCAGGAAGGACGCAGTATAGTCTCCAGACAGACTGTGCCCTCATACGGCCCCACCCGGTCCTGGGCTCTCCATTTCCCACCCTTCCGACTCTGTCCTCGGTGTCCCCCCTCTGCCAGGAGCCCTCCCGGGACTGTCCTCCTTCCCCTTCCCCAGGGGCCAGGGTGCCTCAGCCGCAACATGGGTCAGTCCCTGCCCCCACACCCCGCCTCATGCCTGTGACTGCCCCGCAGGGACTGGACATTTGGGGCTGCGTCGGTGCAGAGGGAAGGACTGAGAGAAAACCTGACTGTGAAGAACTCTCTGCGACCTCGGCGGCCATAGCGACCTGCATGTCTACCAGGGCCTTGCTTTGTGCAGCCATTTTAGAGGTGGACTTCAAACCTGCTAAGGCCCCCCCGATCTCCCGCCTCTCCCCTGGACACAGGCCCGTCCTCTGTCCCCACTGCCCATGTCTGGATCCCAAGTTCATGTTCTGTCTGGGCAGCGTAACACCTTAGCAAGGCCCTGTCTCAAAATGAAAAAACAGTAAATGAAATAAAAGGGGCTGGGGACGTAGCTCAGTGTGGAGCAGCCCTGGGTTTCACTCCCCGTGCCACACACACTCACACAAACACACCCCCCCAAGACCACAGTGCTGCCTTCCTGGCAAAGGCCCCCGTTACACAGAAACTGAGCCAGCAGCTGGGACCCACATAGAATCCCGGAAAAAAAATCTGCATGTTTGAAAATTTTTTTATTTTTTATTTTTTTGGCTAAAAATGGAAAGTTTCTTGCTGTGGTGTGCCCGGTCCTGCTGATGACTTCTTCGATGGCACCGTGGGGCTGGGGGATGGGACGCAAAATCGTCCTCCGTGAGACACCAGGGGAAGCAGCAGTTTGCCTCCTGGGTTTTACATTCAGGGGAGGAGGAAAACCGAGTCTACTTAAGCATTATAGAAAGCGATTGTTTGAGCTGTGCTTTTCTTTATTCAATCTGGGGTTTTTTATTTGTTGAACGATAACATTTTAGGCTACAGAATGTTCCATTTCCGCGACGCTAATTAAAACCAGCCCGGGTGAGCCACAGCTATTTGTCTCGACAGCGAAGCGTGCGGGCTGCAGTCTCTTCCCTTTTGATGAACTAATCAGTTCTTCTCTGTTAAAATTTCTTTGTGTCTTGCTGAATTTAATAACACCTTTCATTAAGATTCAGTTCTGGGCTCCGTCGAAATGTTGAATTCCTTTATTGGCTGTGCAGCCCTCAGCAACAACGATTGCTGCATCCCTCCCTCTCCCTCCTCTCCCTCCTCCTCTCCCTCCTCCTCCTCTCCCTCTCCTTCCTCCTCTCCCTCCTCCTCCTCCTCTCCCTCTCCTTCCTCCTCTCCCTCCTCCTCCTCCTCTTCCTCTCCCTCCCTCCTCTCCCCCTCTGCCCCCTCTCTTCTTTCTCTCCTTCTTCCCCCTCCTCTCCCCTCCCCAGGTCTGGCTGGGTGGGAGGCAATGCTGGATAGAAACAGGTGGAGGCAAAAAAGACTTACGTAAAACCGAATCATGAGGAAGTTTTGTTTTTTGGGTTCATGGTTTTTTCGATTTTTTGAGACAGGGTCTCTGTGTAGTTTAGGCTGGCCTTGGATTTACTATACTGTAGCCCAGACTGACCTTGAACTCCCAGCAATCCTCCTGCCTCAGCCTCCGGAGTGCTGGGATTCTAGGCGTGCGCTGCTACGCCCGGTTTTCTTTCTTTTTTTTTTTTTAACCGCAGTGCCTAAGCTTCTTTTCCTTTCCTTTTTTTTCTTTTTCCTTTTTAATGCCTCAGCTTTTTCATGAACCAGATGGAACGGTGACCCTTCCCTTCCTGACTACCAGATCTGATAGGAACAAATAAACTATCGGCACCGACGGGTTTCATAAACATTCGTGAGGTGCTGGCCGTGGGAAGGTGGAGGGAGGCTCGTGCCCTGGCCACATGGAAGGGTCACTGCTGCTTCTGTGGGAGCAGAAGGTCACTGCTGCTGCTGTGAGCCTCGAACTGACTTGCTTTGGCTTCTCAGGAAAAGAGAAACGCAGTTAGGAGACTGGAAAGTGGGTCTCCCGCCACGAGCCACCCTTGGGAGCAGGCGCTGTGGGCTGGCTGGGAGCAGGGCAGGCTGTTTGCTCTTGTGTTCACCTTGAAAGCACACTGAAAGCCGGGCGTGCTGGTGCATGCCTGTAATCCTGGCGCATTGGGAGCCTGAGGCAGGAGGATCTCAAATTCAAGCCCAGCCTGGGTAACTTACTGACTTACTGAAAAACTGTCTCAAAATTTGAAAAAAAAAATTTTTTTTAAAGTGCTGAAGATGTAGCTCAGTGCAAAGTTCCTGGGTTCAATCCCCAGTAGTGTGCACGCGCACACAAACACACACACACACCAGGGGCATAAACAAATCAATAGAAGGGAACTTTAAAAGCAAATCTCTTAGCATTTTTCTTTATGTTCCAAAATTCATATATGTTCATAGTACAGATCTGACAAACAAGGAAGGGAGACATTCATATTCGCATCTGTGAGCTTCCGAACTGCCCCAGGTCAGTAGAGTGAATACAAAAGCCACTAAGGCGTTTCCTCCTCGTTATCACCCCTAAAAACGGCATGTGGAGGTCCCTGCGTATCAGTTATAGCTTGACACTGTTGGATGATTCTTGAGAAAGAAAAAATTACGTTGAATTTTTTCGTTTTGAGCTTTATTTCCTGAACTGAGGGAACCAGGACTCAGAACCTAGCTGGTCAGAGGACAGACGCTGTCCGATAGCGACACGCACCCTGCGGCCACCACAGACGCAGTGCCCGGGCCCCGACCCTCCAAACCAAGCTCCTGACCCCGGGTGAGGGACCGGAGAGAGGCCCTTCGCTCCGGAAAGACTGACTATCCCGGAAACCCCAAGAGCAGGAGATGCTGGTGGGCGTGTAAACTACCACAGTACAACCAACTACAGAAATCAATAAGAAGAGTCCCCAAAAACTAAAACTAGAAATTCTATTTGACCCAACTAGTCCCTTTCTAGGTCCCTGACCGAAAGAGTTAAAGACATCACGTTACAGGGATCCGTGCACACCCATGTTTATAGCAGCACAACTCACAATGGCTAAATCTTGGAAATGACCTGTATGTCCATCACCAAGGGAACGGATGAAGAAAATATGATAGATGATAGGTGATAAAATAGGTGGATATAGATGCACCTCATGGGGTTCCGCTCAACCCTAAAAAAGGATAAATTTGTGTCAGAATGGCTACACCTTGAAACATAATGCTACATGAAATAAATCAGACATAGGAGGCTGAGTATCATGTGGTTTCTTTACACGAGAAACCTGAAGTGTAAAGAATTTAGAGAACAAATAAAGGCTAAATGATAGAAAACAGGGAGGTAGATTCTGTGGAGATGAGAAGGGGATCGGGGGAGGGGGAAACAGGAGGGAGGGGAGGGGAACTAAAAAGATGCGATATGAGTATGCCCTAGTTCCCCACGATGGATGTATTTATTATGTATCTCAAACATACGCTAATAAAAAAGGTAGGCTTTTCCAAAATGGTACTAGAGCAACTGGCCATCCATATGCAAAAGAAACGAATCTAGACATAGACTTGTATATGATTTGCAAAAACCAACTCAAAATGGATCTTAGACCTAAACACAAAATGCAAAACTATAAAATTCCTAGAAGATAACAAGGGAGTAATGTGGAAGATTTGGGATGTGGAGAGTGTGCGCTAAAGGCCCGATCTATGAAAGAAAAGACTGGTGAATTTCTTTTCGCCAAAATGTAAACTTCTGGCCTACGAAGGACAATGTTGAGAGAATGAGATGATAAACCACAAACTACCAGAAAATATTTGCAAAAGATACATCAGATATTTATCAAAAACATGCTGTATATACTTTATGTACACAAAATGTTGATGAGGACGTAGAGCAACGGGAACTTTTGCTCATTGCTGATGAGAATGTAAAATGGTACAGACACTCCAGGAGAGAGTTTAGTGATTTTTCTACAAAACTAAACATACTCTCACCGTATGGTCCAGCAATTTATGATCCCTAATGAAGTTCATGTGACGTGATCTTTGTATTTTTTTTTTTGGTGCCGGGGATCGAACTCAGGGCCTTCTGCTTGCAAGGCAAGCGCTCTAACCACTGAGCTCAATCCCCAGCCCCTGATCCTTGTATTTTAATCAAATGAATTGAAATTTTCTGTCCACATGAAAACCTCAGTGGAGCTGTCCTTAGCAATTTTATTCAATTGTCAAAACTTGGAAGCAAGCAAGATATCTGGGAGTAGATAAAATACGGTGATCTGAGAAAACAATATTATTCAGTTCTCAAAGAAACGAGCTATCGAGCCGTGAAAACAAATGGAGGAGACTTGAATGCATTTATTCTGTAAAAGAAGCCAATCGGAAAAGGCTACGTTCTGTGTGATTCCAGCCATCCGACATTCTACAAAGGGAAAAGCTAGAGAGAACACAGGAGAGTCAGTGGTTTTAGGTTTTGGAAGGCAGGAGGGATGAACAGGTGAACACACAGGATTTATAGGGCAGTGAAACTATCACAAATGATTCTGTAATGGTAGGCGTGTGTAATTATACATTTGGAAAAAACCCGCAGAATGTACAATTAGCCATACTATAAACTGTGGACATTAGTGAAGGTTTATCAAGTGTGGCAAATGTGCCAGTCTAATGAGTGTTGTTGGCCTCCAGGTCTGAAGCTGGGGGGAAGCTCTGGACATTCTGTCAGTTTTGCTATGAAATTAAAACTGCTCTAAAAAAATAAATGAAGTTTATTGTTCTGGTTTAGACCTAAAATACCTTCCCAAAGTCTCCTGTGTGTGGAGGGTAATTGGATCTTGGGGTGCTGTACTCGACAGTGGATTCATTCACAGATGTGTTCGTGGCTGACTGTGCCGTGGGAGCTGGGGCCTGGTTGGAGGAGGTCACTGGGGTGTGACCTGGAAGGCTGCATTCTTCTCCCCAGCTCTTCCCACCTCTCTCTGCTTCCTGTGCACCATGACCTGAGCAGCTTTCCTCCACCAGGCCCTTCCACTATGATATTCCTGCCTTGGAGCAGCCAACCATGGACTGAACCCTCTGAAACCATGGGCTCAAATAACCATCTCCTCCTTTATACTGTGGGTGTCCTGTTATTGTTCCCTCAACAGAAAAGTGACAAGACAGGGACAGACCCCTTCTCTTGGCAGAAGTGTCTGTCTTCATCTCCTGCAATAATCTGGGTGAGGGGGTCTGAAAGAGGGGGCCAGGCAGCCCCTGGGGGAGTAGGGTGGACAGGTGGGGTGGCTCTTAGTTTCCCAAAAGTTCTTACAGGCTGGCAGCCACTGAGCTCTGGGACGCTGAGAAAACCCTTGCAGCTTGCCATCGCTGCTTCTGCTGGCCACTTAGTCCTGGCCCAGGAACTGAGTCCCCGACCAGACATCCCTCCTGGAACCTGCCCACCTGTCTGTGCCAGCCCCACCATCCCCCTCACACAACCCTCTCTACCTTCTGGAGCTGTCGCCTCGGACTGGACCTCCCCGCACAGAGGCATCACATTCTCGCTAGACTGCACTGACCTGCCCATCTACACTGCCCTGGTCACTAAGTCGCTCTTCTAGCGCGGGTGGCGGAGGGCACCCTTCCACTTGTGACATGTTGCAGTGTCACCGGAAGCCGGGTCCTCACCGTGCAGAAGTTTAGGTAGAGCTTCCTGTAAAGGAGATAGAGAGACTCAGAAGGGTGTCAGAAGGACAGTGCCCAGTATGTGACCCTAAGATGTCACTGTGCTCTGTGGGGTCACCCTGGTCTGAGCCCTGACAAATGATGTCAAGCAGATTCTACTTGGAAGTCTTTGTAATTCACCCGCAATGCTCAATATTTTGGACCCCCGCCCCTCTCCGTCCCTCAGGCCTGCTGATGTCTAACTCTCCACCTAACACTTCTCCCCAAAGAACACTCTCCAGAGTTAAAGGAAGCAGAGTAAAATGTCATGCCCGGATTTGGCCTTAATGTGCAGGGCTGTGGGTCCTTTGTTAAACAAAGTAAGTTTCCATAGCTCACCAGGCATCTGTGCCGACCTTGCAGAAATCAAATATGTAAACTCAGAGGCATTAGCACAGACCAACGCCGCCTGCCTCTACGTCTTATGAGATCATCTTTAAACGCTCCAAGTGAGACACACTCTTTCCAGACACCAAAACGCTTTTTTTTTTTTTCCTAGTACTGGAGATTGAACTCAGGGCCTGCACACTGAGCTGTATCCCTCGCCCTTGTTCTATTTTCTATTTTGAGACAAGGTCTCTAAGTTGCCCAGGCCAGGTTCCACCTTGCGACCCTTGTGCCTCAGCCTCGCAGAGTTCTAGAATGACAGCTCTGCGGGCCCAGACACTGCTTGGGAGACGATTTCTGCCAGGAGGGAGGGCTGCCCTCCCATCCTCACCGCTGCTCTGGGAGGTGATAATTACCGCCTAGCAGAGAGGAGCATCCGCATCCACAGCGTGCAGCGTGCAGCAGGGTGGGGGTGGTGATCTGCGGCTCAGCGAGCGGTAAATGGGAACTGAGGAGCTGCGGAGCTGCATCCCCACCCTGCATCCCCAAGACAGTCTCTCCAGAGGCTCTTCTTTGCCCCAGACCCCTGTCTGTTGGATCACTCAGACCTCACTGGCCACTCTGAGCACAGGAGTCTTTCTGCAGGTTTCTGGGGGCAGAACTAGACCCGGCCTCTCGGCCCAGGTGCACCTTTGGATTTCTCTGCAAGTGCGTGCACTGCGTTACAGGATTGCGGGGCCCTGCCCAGCCCTCTGGGTCTGCGGGCAAGGCGGTGGGAAATCCAGGACAGAGGCTGCAGTACTTGTGAGTGTGGAGGGGAAACGGACTCCAAACTGCGCCAAGCCCTGAGGAGCTGCGGACTTGCTTCCAGGCGGCACGGGAGCTCCACCTTGACTCACACCGCGCGGCTCAGGTGGTGCTTACTGGGCCAACAAGAGTTTCCGCAGCGCCCCGCACAGGACCCGGTTCCACCTTGTGTTAGTCAGGTTGTCCAGAAGGGTCACTGGTTTGAGCCCAGCTTGGGCAAGTCAGTGACTTAACAAGATCCTGTCTCAGAATGAAAAAGAGCCGGGATGTAGCTCAGTGTGAAGGGCCTGAGTTCAGTCCCTCATATCACAGAAAGAAAAGGTGAAGAGAAAAAGGAAGAGAAGGAGAAATCAGACAGAAGATAGAGAGATAATAGAGAAATAGATAGATGTCAGATAGATAGATAGATAGATAGAGAGATAGATGGTTTCTTTTTCCTAACATCTAGTCCCGGGGTTCTTTGGGGTCCTAAAACACCAGTGAATCCCAGTGTGACGAACCAAATATCTGTGTCCCTGACCCAAAATTCAGATGTTGCAGCTCTAACCATCAGTGTGGCTGTACTTGGCCTCCAAGGAAGTAATAAAGGTTAAATGAGGTCATTTTCGTGGGGCCGTACCCGAGTAGGAGGGTTGGCCTTACAGGAAGAGGAAGGAAGCCAGGAATGGTGGTGCACACCTGTCATCCCAGCCCCCTGGGAAGCTGAGGCAGGAGGATCGCTTCAAATTCAAGGCATGGTATGGACATGTGACCACGGGAGGCACAGCCAGGACAGGCCTTGCCACACACTGAGTCGGCCAGAACCTTGACCTTCAACTTCCGGCCCAGAACTGGGAGAGAATAAATTCCTGCTTTTAAGCAACCCATCTATGGTGTTCTGTCACAGCAGCCCACGCTGACTAATATACCCAGCGTGTGGCCCTCCTGAGGAAGAAAAAACAGAACATGATAAAAATTGCAGTCAAACACAAGAAATAAAATCTGGAATTGGATTTGATGCCTCAAGAAGGAGCCTCTGTGTACTGGCTTGAGGAAAATGAAAATAAAACTGAAAGTCAGTCAAGGAAAGAGGCCGCACCTTTGGGTGGTACGATGACTGGGTC